>VYZP01037690.1:0-85077 GCA_013400635.1 Hypocryptadius cinnamomeus | reverse complement strand
CGCCGCCGCCTCCCCTCACTGAAGGCGCTGCCGGCGCGGAGCGGAGCGGGCCGGGCTGGGCCCGCCCGGGCCCGCCCGCCCGCCGCCTCCAACACCGCCACCATTCCGCCCCTACCTTCCCGTTGCCGGCGGCCCCCAGCTGCCACCATGCAAGAGCTCATCGCCAGCGTGGACCACATCACGTTCGACCTGGAGCTGGCCGTGGAGCAGCAGCTGGGGGCACAGCCGCTCCCCTTCCCTGGCATGGACAGTGCGTGTGGGCTCTCTCCTCCGCGGGGGGCTCGGGCCGGGGCCGTGGGGCCGAGGAGGGTGGGTTGGGCAGGGCTGGGCTGGGCTGTCTGGGAGGTTTGCAGGGATCTGAGCGTCTTCCTCAGGTCTTACCCTTAGATCCACCCAGCTTCCGCTTTCCCCGTGAGGTTTCTGTCATAACCCAGATGTTTTTCTTTTCTGCTTAGTGAAATTCGTAGTTACTGCCAGCCAGGCTGGAAAATTA
Source organism: Hypocryptadius cinnamomeus (assembly GCA_013400635.1). NCBI lineage: Eukaryota > Metazoa > Chordata > Aves > Passeriformes > Zosteropidae > Hypocryptadius > Hypocryptadius cinnamomeus. The sequence continues at coordinate 84,584 of VYZP01037690.1, read as the reverse complement.
AAGTTGAGATGTTACCGTGTATAAGCATCACTCTCCTGCACAGTACTTCATATTTCCTTTTTCATTCCCTTTTGGTAGATGAGGTATTTCGATGGGAAGAGTCATCAGCTTTAGGTATATCCGCGGCTGACTCTCTAAATCTTTCTTTCAGCCTGACACAGACTCAGGACACTCATAGTTTGATGAATTTTTCTGGCTGGACTGCTAAACTTGTGTTTAACTCCCTTGAATGTTCCTCTTTGTCAGGATCTGCAAGGGATAACATGCTAATGGTTATTTCAGGCAGTTTTGGTAAAGAAATATAACACTTTTAATGCCATGACTACAAATACAGGGTTCAGGAGTTGGACTTTGATGATCCCTGTGTGTCCCATCCAGCTCAGGACATTCTGTGATATGACTGACTTAACACCAGAGGAAAACCCAGTCAAGAACTTAAATAGCTGAAAAGCAAAACAAGCACCTCCAAATCTCTGCAAACTCCCCTTGCTGTCCCTCAAGAAGAAAACAAATATTTTTGAGTGCCAGGCTTTCACAAGGAACTCCTGCAGGACACTAAATTCCCCAAACCAAAATATTGCTTTTCTCTTGATGTTGGAGATTAGATTTTCTTTCTAGGGCAGGAAATGTTTTAAAGGTTGCCATGAAGCTTTGATAAAATAAATAATGTTTCCTTGTTCTCTCCACAGAATCGGGCGCAGCTGTCTGTGAGTTTTTTTTAAAGGCGGCATGTGGAAAAGGCAAGTTGTGTGGAATATTGGAAAAGGCACTTATTCTCACAGGATGGGAGGGTGAAAACAGGTTTTCCAGCACTGTTATAGTGCTCTTGTTTTGTAAAGCTGAGGGGATAACCTAGATAGAGAAGAAAACTGAAGGATGTTGGAATATCTGCAGTAATTGGGAAATAATGGTGTTTTTAAGGGAGCTGGCAAGTAAATAAGCAAAGCTACTGTTAAAGGAAGGTTTGAAGTCACCATAAGCAGTCTTTGCTGTGGATCTGCCTCTTAATTGCTATGGTTTGTAGTTGCCAGGATTAAGAGCTGGAGACTTTGTTGTGAAGCTCATTAGAGGGTATCACATGGCTGCTTTGGAACTCCCTGTTTTGCTGTTATCACTTAAGGCTGAAATCATAGGTGATGTCTTCTGGAAGCCCTCTTGCAGAGGGTTTGCTGTTGCCCTGTGTGACACACTTTAATTGTTCTTTTTTCCCTTCTCCTTGCCCCACCCACCCTTCCACAGGAGGCATGTGCCCATTCAGACACATCAGTGGGGAGAAGACAGTTGTTTGTAAACACTGGCTACGAGGACTGTGCAAAAAGGGAGACCAGTGCGAGTTCCTGCACGAGTATGACATGACCAAGATGCCTGAGTGTTACTTCTACTCCAAATTTGGTAAGTTGGTCCTGTGGGTGTGGGAGTCTGAAGAAGATCCCTCCCCAGGGCATTACATTCTTCTGTGTCTGATGTTAGGCTCACATTTTTCCAGATTTGCTTCACCTTATTATCCACATAAATTTGTGATGTATTGTAGATGTCTTCACTTGACTGCATGTCCCTTGCAGGAAGAGGAGGGTTGTTCTTACTGCTTTTTTTTTTCCTTAAGTTCACTTTTTTGGGGTATGAGATGAGTAGGCTGAGCAGCTGGTCTTTGCATGACTCTGATTTTGGGGAGCTGATGAGCAGCAGAGGGCATGGACGTGCAAAACTTTTGTGCACTTGCTTTCCAGCTCTGGAGATCTGGAGATAATGAGGCAACTTGGTGCCAGAAACTTACACTCTTGTAGGTTTCCTTGGATTGAGGTTAGTGTGCAATTTGTAGTTTGTCCACACTTCTGGTGCACAAAGTGTTTGGATTTTGTTACCATGACCGCTCTTTCAAATTTAGTTACCCCATTGTTTTTAAAAACATAAATCATCCAGTCTGGTAGAACTTGGCTCACCAGGGGTGAGTCCTTGGAACTCTTCATGGAGGTTAAGGCAGGCAGTGAGACTGTTGTACCTGAACTTACAAATGTTGGTAACAGCTCTGTGGGAGCTACATGATCCAGGTAATGTTTTGAGAGTCATTTTGATCTCAGGCCTGCACAATTGACTGAGAAGTGTGTTTGCCTTTGGTACAGGGGAATGCAGTAACAAGGAATGTCCATTCTTGCACATTGACCCGGAGTCGAAGATCAAAGACTGTCCCTGGTATGACAGAGGCTTCTGTAAACACGGTATGTGCCTCCCACAGTTTCTGTTCCTGTGCCTGCAGATCAAGGGGGGAGTGTTACTGCTCCATCTTTGCATGATCTGCTGGGGGATGTGCTGGGATCTGGATGTATGGGATGTGAACTGCTGAGCTTTGTGTTGTTGCAGGTCCCCTGTGCAGACATCGGCACACTCGGAGAGTCATTTGTGTGAATTACCTGGTAGGATTCTGTCCAGAGGGGCCTGCCTGTAAATTCATGCAGTGAGTATGCTCCAGGCCTGCCCTGCAGCCTTGTGTTTCCCTTGTGGTCTGGTACATGTCAAATGAGGGTGCTCCCGTGCTTCCCAATGGTTTGGAGATTTGCCAGTGTTTAGCTGGGCCAAATTTTTACTGATTTGAGGATTGGAAAAGTATTTACAAGAGCACATAGTGGCAGGACAAGGAGGAATGGTTTCAAACTGAAAGTGAGTAGGTTTAGATTAGGCATTAGAAAAAAATTCTTCCCTGTGAGGGTGGAGAGGCCCTGGCACAGGTAGCTCAGAGAAGCTGTGGCTGCCCCATCTCTGAAAGTGTCCAAGGTCAGGTTAGATGGAGCTTGGAGCAACCTGGGATAGTTCAAAGTGTTCCTGCCTGTGGCAGGGGGGTTTGAACTGTATGAGCTTTGAATGCCTTCCAACCCAAACCAGTCTATGGTATGGGGCAGGGCCTCTCCAGGGAGTTCCCAGTAAGACTGGCATGGTGATTAGGTGCCATCACTGCAGTGGAACCACGTGGATTTATATTCCAGAGGGCAGAGGGATATGCAACACATATGTAAAGAGAAGCGGGGAGGGGGAGGTCTGTTTCCTGTGAGCCAGATTTAACTGGCTGAATGTTTTGTTGTTTGGAATTACTTGACTGAGCTGATGATAAAATGTTGGCATATGATCTGAGAATCAATTTTCTTGTTTCCATCTAAACCAGCCCTCGGTTTGAACTGCCAATGGGAACCACAGAGCAACCACCACTGCCTCAGCCAACACAAACACAGCAAAAGGTACCCAAATTCCCTGCCTCCCCACACAGCCACCCTCAAACCTCTCCCACAGTGCTTTAAAATAGAATAGGTTGTCAAGTGGTCAAAATTGGGCACCCAGGCTCTTGGGTTTGGAGAGGAGAATTAAACAGTGAGCAACCCTGAGTGCCATTGTAGTGATGAAACCCCACAATTGTTCCATCTTCACATGGAGATCATGTCACAGAACACTCCCACGCTACACAGAAACACATCATATGTGGTTGTGCAGCAGTCTGCCAGGTTTTGTAATCAGGGTGACATCCCTCCATGATGGCAGTGATATTTTAGCAGCCTAAACCTACTCTCCAAATCTGCTTTCCAGAGAAAAACAGGATCACTGGGCTTTGTAAGGCTCAGTGCTTGATTTCTTCTTTCTGATGCTCCAGCTGGCAGAGCACCCACACACAGATTTGGAGGAAAATTGATCATTTGACATATGGGGTGCTCTTTTCCCTTCTTAACAAAACAAAAGCCACAAAGATCTTTGTCCTTGATGCACTTAACAAGTCAGAACTCTTCTCCTACCCAACAGAGGACACCCCAAGTCATTGGAGTCATGCAATCTCAAAGTAACAGCAGTGGGAACAGAGGACCCCGGCCGTTGGAGCAGGTCACGTGCTACAAGGTAATGCAGAGGGGAGGGCTCAGGAGGGAAAGCAAAAGGCTTTTTCATAGTGTTAAAAGGTCCATGAATTCTGAGCTCTGCTCAGTAGGCACTGTGTGGTGCCTGGATACAGCTGTGGGAATTGGCCTTGAGTTCTGAGGTCGCTGCCTTGCTGTGACAATGACAAATTCTGTAGGACTTTGCTGTCTGCGAATAAACAGGAAAACCCTGTCCCAAAGGCTGAGGCTGCCAAGCTGCACATTTCAAGATAAGAGTTAATAGTAATTTTTGGTCTCATCAGCTGATTTGCTTACACTGGTGGGTGTAGATTCTCTTCTCTCCTGTTTCCTGGAAGGTCATTGAAAGTAACAGAAATTAGGTTTGCAAAGTCTGCTCAGTGTTTGAGCTGTAAATGCACCCTGTGGTGTCAAACCAAGGAAGAATTGTTCACCTTGGTTGCTCATTGAGGAGCACCAAGAAAATTTGGACACAATCAGGTTTCCATCTCCTTATTTTTCCACAAAAGCCACAGTCACTAGAAGAGGACAAAGAATCTTCCTGTCCCTTTAGCCCTGACAGTTACAATATTTTACGTGTCAGCTCTGAGCCTTAGGTGCTTGTTTGGGTGAAAGTCACTGTGATTGGACAGGGATAGCTGAATCCATTTCACTGAAAACCTTTAATAGCTGCCTCTTTAATCTGCAAATAAATTACAGATCTGGAGAAGGCTGTTGCACCAGATACTGGCATTTCTCTCTGAGTACCTTCAAGATGCAAAATCATGAATCTGTGACTTTCTCAAGTTCAGAGGTGCTTTTCTCTGTTTATTCATGAAGATCAGGAGAGTCCCCGTGGATATGGTGTATATCACGTGGAGTAGTCTGAGAAGCCTCACATGTTGAAATCCTTGTGTGCTGAGGGTTCTCTCCTTGGAAATGCCTTAGAATAACATGGCATCAGGTTACTCCCAGCATAGAAGCAGTTTTTGCTCCAAGGCGTGGTAGCAGCCCATAAATCCTGTCCCTCCTGACACCCTGTTTCACTTCACCTGCTAAATGCTGCATCTTCCACGTGTGGAAATGCTTCCATAAATGGGAGCAGTTGCTGGATGCCTTAATAAAGGCAGCTAGGAGGAAAGAGCTGTATCTCTGCAATAATTCCTGTCTCTTTCTCTTTCAGTGTGGTGAAAAAGGTCATTATGCCAACAGATGCACCAAAGGACACCTGGCCTTTCTCAGTGGACAGTGAAGGAGCAGCAGGAAGGTGCAAGGGATCTGTTACCACTGAGGAAAGGTTTCTGCCTAGCACAATGTCTGGAGCTATTAATCAGGTTGTTTTTTTAATGCCATTACTGAAAGAACTGGTCAGAGGCTGGCTGCTGCTAAGCAACATTTTTGTGATTGTTCCCAACTTTTTTTTAAGTTTTAACCTTTTTAAAATCGATTTTGGCCTCCGCCTGTGTTCATTGAGCCCTTATGAAAGGTAGATCTAAAAGCCAGTAGATAAACCAAGCCCTTACTGGTGCAGCACTCCACATAAACACATCTTAGGCCAGTGTTTCTTTAAAGTATTTTCCTTCTGCCACTTCTCTTTGGAGAATCTGCAGCGTTTCAGCCCTCCCTGTGGAAGCAGGAAGACTGACTGGGAAAACTTAACACTTGCAATGCCTTCTCCTCAGTGAGGAAGCAGGGATTCTGCTGTCCTGTAGCTCTTCAAAAGCAAAGTCCTGTTTCCAGGTCAGCCTGGTGAGCTTGTCCTGGTGGCTGACAAAACCCCCTCACGTACATCAGGCAGTAAAACCTGTGTCCACTCACTTTGTTTCTGTGCTTCTTGCTGTACTGAAAGTTAGAAATCAATCTTCTGGGAGAGAACTGATCAGGGGGAGAATAAATTGGCATCTCTCTGGTTAGCCAGACAAAGGAACAATGATTATAGGAAAGCTGCATCTGTGCTCAGTTCCCACTTGCAGAAAGGAGGGACAAGAGCACGGCTTGGAGTAGGAATAGAAGATCCTTGTCTCAGCCCCCATCATCCAGCTCACACTGAGCAGGTGTTCCCACACTAGAGAGCAGGAAGTGGAGCTGTACATTCTTATGGAACACTGCTTTTAAAGTGTTGGTAGAGATTCCTTCTGACAGCATTTTTTTTTTCAACATAAACCCCATTTATTTTGAGATGACTATTTCAAAAGGGCCAATGACAAAATGTGAATTAAAAGAAAAAAAATACCCACAATGTGAGCCTTACTGATTCTACCCCATCTCTTCATTTGCTGCCTGCCTTTATACTTTGTTTTTATTGAAATGTACTGATGGCAAAAGCTGGCTGTGAATTTATTTTTCTTGAAGAACAAGGTAAATGTGGCTGGATTAAGAGAAGTGACCAGAGCCTGTGTTGGTGTCAATGACTGCAGTTATTTCACTGTGGAAGTTTCAAGTCTGAAGTCACAGACCCTCAGACACTTTAATAACACTCTGTGCCCCCTCAGACTGAGCTGTGATCTGTGTGTAACTGGGCATGTGGAAAGAGAAATAAAACACTCCAGTGTCTGACCACCTTGCCCATGGAGTTCAGGAGCTTTTGGGCTTCAGTACCAGTTTTCCAACACTGAAAGCCTTCCTGTAACCACTGAAGCTCCTGGGAGATTGTTCATGTCCCTCAAGAAGTGGTTTTTATTCTCCCTGCTGTTCAAACCAGGATGGCTCAGGTGGGCAGCAGTGCCCAGCTCCAGGTGCTGGTGTGATTTTGGGGCATGAGGAAGCTCAGAGCTGGGGCAAAACCCACAGATGCTCCTTTGAGCTGCATTTAAGTCAAGCAGGAAAGATTTCCTTTTCTTTATTTTGATGGATTTAAAGTCTGAAGCTTATTCCCACTCAGAATGACCTCCAAGTTTTGGCAGTGAAAGAAGGCAGAGTTCTGATGGAAATTTTGGGTTACCTGAGGCAGTGACAGGAGAGCTGCAGCCCTGTCTCATCTCAGACAGAGCTCTGCAATGATGGAAAACTGCCCAGAACACCTCCAGCCCCTGGTGACAGCCTGACTGAGAACCAGAAACACCCACAGGGCACACAAAGATCAGATATTCTTTCAAATCAAAACACATCCTTGTCCAGCCTGTCCATAATGGCCAGGAAGAAGAAATCCCATGCTATCATTTTATCCAACAGGAATCAGTTACCAACAGTTCTCCCAGTACATAATATAGCCCAAGGAGCAGCTGCTTTCCCTCTGAACTTACCCTGAGGGGTGGAACTCTCAGAAGACAAGTTTATTTGCACAGTACAATTAGCAATTCAATTAGGAGAGTGTCAGCTCAGGAAATGTAAAGTGTATGCACTTTATTATTGGTCACAAGAGAACAGGTTTATTATTCATATTTCTGATGTCTTCTGTCAGGGTAGCTGTGCCAGGAGCTGCACCTTCACCTTCTGAGGGTGTTTCAGTGGTATTTCCTCCTGCGGTCGTGCTCTGCAGCAAAGCACAGCAAGTTAATTCTGCTGAACTCACAAGAAAAAAACCCCACCACACCTGAAATTACAGGCAAGAAAGCATCCTGAAAAACCCATGAGCATGTATTTTCTAGGTGCTGTCAGGTCAGACAGGCACCAAGATCTAAACTTTCTTCACTGCCAAGAAAATACTCAGAATTCAAATTTTCTATAGCTAAAACAAGTTTGTTTGCCAACAATCTTTCATTTTATTTCTAAAAGCAGCGGCAGAAAATTGTTTTTATTCCCCAGGCGACCTCCCAAGCTGCCCTGCACACACTCAGCCATGGTTTTTACTTACTCACGTGACTGTAGCTCCACATGTAGCTGAGGATAACATACCCAGCCAGCACCATGGAGAGACCCCCGAGGCCCCCCTTCCTCACATTGATGTATTTGTTGTAGTATCTCTCGTGACCTGTGGAGGAGGAAAATTTTTCAGAGCAGCCAAAAAAGTTGTTAGTTACCCTGTGAGAGAAAGAAGCAGCCTGGATTCACAAAACTTCAGAAATTGGTTGTAATGAAATATTTAAAGGTCTCAGAAGCAAGTCTGAGAGGAAGCAACCTGTGTGTTGGTTGAGCAAGGTGATCCCAATTAATAGACTTAAGCCTTAAAAAAATAAACAAAAGGGAAAATCCCCCTTTTCCCATTTTTTTCCTAAATGTTATTGTGACTTTCATGAGCTCAAGCTGCTTTGGAATTATCTTTACTCTTCATACAATGTATACACGCACACATGAATTATCAAAGGCAGACACTTGCATTTGACATTTTGTGTTTAAATGTACCTGAATGACATTTGTATCTACAGCAAATGACATTGGTGCCAAGTGATCCATAAGGGCTCTGTCTCCTCTTTAACCATCCATAGGGATCACTGCATTTTAATCCTTTTTTGTTTACTTGTGATGCTGTGAAACCCCAAGATTTTCAGCCAATGGGTTCAGGACTAAGGGCACCCCATTTCCCTTTTACACAAGACAGAACACTGAGAACAAACATCCAGGGGATAAAGCCCACACGAGAAATAAATTTACAGATGCAAAAACGAGATGTTACAGGAGAAACTGCTCTGGGAGGGCAAAACTGACTATGGAGCAGCCCCTGTGCTGCCAGACTCTCCCCCCAGGCACCATCCACTCCGGCAGGCAGGGATTCTTGTGTGCTACTCTCCCTGGCTCCGTCAGGAGAAGGAGTCAGCGCCCCGCAGCCCCCTCACCTCTTCGAATGGCCCCCAAGATGCCGCCGGGGGTGAAGTCCCTCATAGCCAGCCAGCTGCCCAGCTGGCCCAGCTTCACGTCCATCAGCTTCGTGTCCTTGAGGAGAACTGCGGCAGGGAGAGGGAGAGAGGCCGGTCAGCGCGGGGCTGAGGGAGGGAAGGAGGGGAACACCGCGGTCACCTTGATCCCCCCGCACTCACCCGGCTTCGCCATCTTGATGTGCCCGGAAGGGACGGGCGCGGGGGCTCATGGGAGGAGGGAAGGGCGGGAACGCGGACGGCGGGCGGGACGGGGCCGGCGCCATGTTGGGTGTGGCACGGCGCCATGTTGGGTGTGCCACGGCCCCCTCACGAGGGGCCCCGGTGCCGCCTTGAGCCCGTCCAGCCTGTGCTAGGGACAGGACAAGGAGTATTGGGCACTAATTGGAAATAGGGAAAAATTTTATTAGATGTACAGAAAAAATTCCTCCCTGTGAGGATGATGGGGCCCTAGCACAGGTTGCCCAGAGAAGCTGTGGCTGCCCATCCCTGGAAGTGTCCAAGGCTAGGTTGGACAGGGCTTGGAGCAACATGGTCCAGTAGAAGGTGTCCCTGCCCATGCCTTAGGGTTGGAACTGGATGATCTTTAAGGTCTCTTCCAATCCCTTAACATTCCATGATTCTGTGGTCTCCTCATTTCTGTGATCTCAATTCCCCAGTGAGAGCTGCACACTCTGCCCCAGCTGCCACAGGCACTGCCAGCCTGGCAGAGAGCTGGGGCATCTGAGGGATTTTCCCTTCATTTCCAGTCCAGCAGGTCCCTTCATCAGCTGTGCTCTTCCTCAGGGGATGGTAAACAACTCCTGATCATGTCCTTCAATCCCCCAGGGCAGCGCCTCGCACCGTCCCACGTTATGGGGTGTCAGGTGCCCTCCTTGCAGTGCTTCAGATTGTGAGGAAATATAGAAAAATTCACAAGTTGTCATCAGCATCTTCACACGTCTCCCATCAGCAATCTTGTCGATGTCCCACAAATGAACCTTTTCCAGTGTGTTCTTCAGTTACAGCTTTAACACGGTAAATATGTGCTCACAGACAGCATATACTGCAACATACATTGAAATTGTCATTTAGTCTACTGTAAGAAGTTCTTTTTCAGTGTCCACTGAAATTTCCCTATGAGAATATGCTGTGTTCTGCTCCAGCTCCTCTGGAACGGTGTCAAAGGCAAAAGGAGAGGCTGGTTGGGGTATACGGTGTAGATAAACCCACATAACTAGAGTGGTGGAACAGTTAATGTGCAGATAAAGATAAATTTTACCTTCCTGAAAGAGGAATTGCAGAATATCCCGAGCTGGAAGGGACACACAAGGATCAGAGTCGAACTGCTGGCCATGCACAGAACAGCCTGTGCAGCCCTGAGAGTGGCTGTGACCATTTCTTGGGGAGCCTGGTCAGTGCCCCACTCCCTTCTGGGAGAAGAACCTTTTACTGATATTCCCCCTGACATTCCAGCCATTCCCTGGGTCCTGTCCCTGCTCCCAGATTGCAGCTGGCCCTGCACTGCCCCTCGGGAGGAGCTGCAGTGTGCAATGAATCTCCCCTCAGTCTCCTCCAGCAGAACAAACCAAGTCACCTCAACCACTCCTTGTTTTGCTTCTCCCCAAACCTTTCGCCATCTCCGTAGCCCTCCTTTTAATTGCTTTATATCTTGTATTGTGGTGCCCAAAACTGCATGCAGAACTTGAGGTGAGACTGCACCAGCTCAGAGTAAAACGGGAAAGAGCCGCCCAGATTTATTTTGTTTTTCCCCAGAGCCTTGCTGGGGGGTTCGAGCCCACCCTGGGCATACCTGCAGCCCTGGGTGGTGGCACCAGGTGTGACTCCAGCAGGTGTCACTCGCAGGCAGCGGCTGCGGCTGATGGTCCCCGTGTAGTGACCTCTAGAGGCTTCAAATCCTCTCGTGCAGGTTCATGGCAGTGTCAGGGTTTGTTGTTGTTTATTGTGCTGAAGCTGAAAAGCAAAGTGCTGCAGCGGTAAACAGGGAGCAGCCGTTCCCCCGCTGCCCCTGACAGGTCAAACAGCACCCCGGGATTCCTGGATGTGAAATCTCCATCCCACAGAGGACTGGTAGAGCGGATCAGAGATGAAAACTAAATTAAGGACGCTGAAACGAGCCCACAGGGCTCCTACATAAACACTAATCTCTGCAGCTTTTACTTCTTTTAGCTCGCAGAGTCTTATTCCATACTCCTCCCTCCTGCCACTGCAGGATTCTTGGAGTCTGCAGGGTTGTGTTACCTGGTATTAAATGAGATGAGGGTCTTGTGCTGTCTAAAGATATATGGAACTGTGTCACACATCAGAGGCTGGTATCTGTGTCTAGCTTCACCTTCTATTTTACCAAAATTAATTTATTTACATTGAGTACTTCTATAGCATAAATAACATAACATACATAACATAACATAACATAACATAACATAATTAAAAAAAAAAAAGACAGAAGGAATACATTGCTGCTTGATTTTAAATTTTTTTTTCTTATTAACAGAAATTAAGATTAGGAATGTATAGTGTGCCTGATCACCTGAAGAAATGGTTCCAAATTTAGACCCTGCTAAATGAGTTTAAAATCCTCTTATTAAATTATCCTTTATTTTATTATTGGACTGTACCGGTAACTGTCGTTTTATGGCTGAAGTGTCCCCTGATGAACTACTATGTGCCCTTTTTACAGTACTTGCAGAAAATCATGCTCCAAACTTGCCTCCCTCATTCTTGCAAGGCAACCTATTGTTTTAAATAGGATTACTCATGCAAGGCAGATTAATTCACCTACAGGAAGAAAGCCAGTGGCGGGGGCCTCGTTTTAAGGAGTTCCCTGCAGAGTAGAAGAGCACATAAAGCTGCTCAAACTGCTTATAGCAAGATCTGGGGAAATTTGGATTGTTATGGTAAGAATGGACATCCTTAATGAGGATCCATCTCCAATTCAATTAGAGGCTGCAGTGACTCAAGCCTTGGCCTGAGCTGCCCATGCTGGCAGGGTGAGAGGAACAGGGCTGTTCTCTTTATGCCTCCTTAACCTGACCCAGCAGGAAGAGTGGAATGGTGCAGATGTGCAGGAGGTTTTGCTGCACATTTCCTGCTTTTGACCTGTGCTGCTGGCCAAAACTCAGGGTCTTGTTGGTTGATCCAGATGGTAGGATCTGTGACAAAGAAAGATGTTTTTGATGTGTTTCTGTTTGCTTACAAGGATTCTCACAGCCCTTTTTTCCTGACCACAGAAGAATTCACACACTGAGAACCAGTTGCCTTGCTTAGAGCTCCAGACCTGCTCCAGGCAGCAGTGTGACCCCAAATCCTTGTATTCAGTCCAGGTCTTATATCAGTGATTGTTCAGGCTCTTTGAAGTTTCCGTTCTCTGCTTGTTTCCATACTCTGTCTTTCTGTCTCTTCCTCCACCTGAACCATAGCATCCACACGTAACCTTCTTTCCTTTTAATATCCTACTCCAAACTGTCCTCCCAGAGCCTTCAGGTTCTTGAGCAATCTTGTATTGTGGGTGGCAACAGACTTAATGTCTCCTTCAGCTACCTTAAATAAAGGAATGCAGTTAAACCTACCAATTTCAAGAAGGTTTAGCCCAACCTCTAAAAATAAAAGCCTAATGGAGTGTTGCCCTGAGGTTTTCATCTTAGTGAAGACCTCTCTAGAAAATGCTGTGAAGTTTGTACATAATGGCCTAGAAATAATAGAAGTAGAAATAAAAATAGAAATAAATTCAAAAAACACATAGCATTTTGCAAAATACATCAATGGATACAAAAGAGATTTCCTTTCTCCACTAACAAGGGTAACACATAATATTGCAGCTTTTAGTCCAAAGATTCAGATGTGGCCCAAAAAGTTAAGTCATACTTCATCTGAGTTGCTGAAAAGGAGAAGTAAAAAGCAGAACAGCCTCCCTCGGAGGTTGGGATCATATTTCCTGTTCCATATGCCACCCTTTGCAGACTTAGGGTCTCACCTGGGTGGTCAGTGGTCCTGCAGGAATATACAGACACAGTGTCTGCAGGTGTGTGAGGTAGCACAGAATGGCCTTCAAGAAGGTCAAGAAATGAGGATTTACCTAAATGATCCCGTGTCCACTGAAACTGATGACAAAGCACCCAGTGCTTTTAATAAAGGATCAAACCTTCAGTGGTTTGTGGACCAGATACGGTTCTGAAACATGTGGTTTGGCACAGGATGCCTCTTGGCTCCAAAGCACTCATTTCAATCTGATGAATTCCCACCAGCACAGGTTAAGGAGCTGCAGCCATCAAGGAGGAAGAGAAATCATGGGCTACGAGCTCTTGCAGAAGCTCAACAGAGAGATGCACATTCTATCAGCCAGTAATTTGGAGAAAAGTTATGGTCCCAGGTTGCTTCATCCAGTCAGTTATTTTTTAATTGTATGAACTGTCTGGTGTGGTGAGAGCAGAGCAGCTGCTGGGGTTTCAGCATCGTTCATCTAAAATTGTGCTTGCAGTGGAAACCAGACTCCAGCGTTGAATAGGATAAGAAAAGGGTGTGGAGTTTGAAATCTCTTCCATGGCCAGACTTCCTCAGGAAAATGGTGAATTGCCTTGCAGAGATAATAATACCTAGGGATTGACATGGCAAAAGCAGTTGAGAGAATGAACCTGTGATTGCAAGCAGATTGCTTGCTCTGTGTTATTATAGAGCCATTTTCCTTCATCAACCTCAAAACACTTTGCAGAGGAGATCACTTACCAATGATTAATAGTTTAGCATGTACATAGTTCTTTTCTCCTTCACAGCACTTCAGTGTTGATGCATCTTCATGCTCTTGTGATAAAATGTGTACATTAATGTTATGATTATCTTTTTAAGTCGTGAAATTTGAGCCCTGGGTTTAGGAGTGGGGAGGGGGAATTCCTCCCTTCTCCTTTGGTCCCATCTTGCTGGCCTTTGCTTGTATCTGGTGTCAGTTGCAAAAGTACCTTATTTTATAAGTCTTTGATCAGCCTGGTGGTTAGCTAAATATATACCTGTGGGGAGATAATTACATGCTATCAGTAGTAAAGTATACTAAAATAATGTACGTTAATTAAAACACTTGCAAAACCAAAGCAGGAATTTTCACAGAGATAAATCTGCTGCAGCAACAGCTGTATCTGAGGCTGCTTCCCAGAGACAAACTTGAAAATAGAACCAGGGACCAGTAAAACCCAGTTTCTTCATGGTAAAAAGAGGAGAGACATGTACCCACTGGGAATGGCATGGTGGTGTCAGTCCAGAAAGGTAGGGCGATCTTCCCTCATTAGTGGGGGAAGATTGGTGTGATAAATTCCATCTTATCCATGTGTCTGTTTGGCTAAGTGTGAGTGGCCCAGCAGGGGGGATGTACAAATGGGCCTCATATTATCAGGGGAGGATTTGGAGACTAATTAAATGATGTGACAGAGGTTTAAAATAAATCACCTTGTTACCATCTTTGAATCCATTGTCAGTTCCTCCAGCACAATCCTTGTAATTCTCTCTTCCCACATTTATGTCTGATGAAAGTAAATGTGGAATTTGTCTCTCTGACCTTCCCAGCTGAAGCAGCCAATGGCTGTTCTCCTTCTCCTACCTTGTTTCTTGGAAGAAGCTCAGTTGCTGACATTGAGCCTTACTCAGACCAAACACACTAGTGGCTTTGGGACATTATTGCCTCCAAAGCCCTGTGACACCTGTTGATGTTGTTTCCTGCAGATCCCAGACCACAGCCAGTCTCATCCCAGCACGTCTTCCCACTGAGAACTGGAAGGGTTTGTATCCCAGGCATTCTCTTCCTGAAAGCTGCAGTCACTTCACCTGGGACAGCAAGGAGACATGAGGTACCAGTGAGGTACTTGCCCATCTGGAGGGTTAGATGAAGGCTCTTTCTCTAATCCATACATGCAGTTGCCATTGGATTCACGGCTGTGTTGATCACTGGTGAATGAGTTGGTGCTGCTCCATCTATCCCCCCTCCATGTGTTTGTTTGCATCATTCTCTCCTGGAACATATCCCTGTGGTTTTGTTGTCATACTTTCTCACAAAAGCGATCCTTTACATTCCCTCCCCAACCTGCACCAGATCAAATTCTACCTTTTTCCTAGGTAGTGAAAGTGGCATAACAGATCTGTCTAATCAGGCTTGCCCCATGGCCATGTTATCCTATATGCTCCTAAAGCCAGGGTGAGAGGGAGATTCCTCTCTAAAGATCAGCTAAGAGTCGGGTGAGATTTCAGCCATGAGACACTGACATTCAAGCAGGGCACATGGGCACCCCCCTTCCCTCTGCTCCGCAGTGTGGACTGGGAGGGATCACAGGAGACCAGGACAGGGGAGCCAAGCAGCAGCAGGAAGCATTTAAATGTATTTCATTTCAGGGTGACCTTTAACAGGTGTGGATTTACGGACGGGGAGGGGAGAGGGAAGTAAGCGAGGGATTAAAGGGACTTTACCCTCCCTCCACTTTAAGCACCAGCTTGCACAAGATTCCAGGACTGTGAGATGCAATTTGTAGCTGTGTGGCTTTGTATCTTCTGCCTCCTGGGTTCCAGGCAGGGTTGTGGCTGCCCCTGGGCTTTAGGACTGCTTGGGATTCAGTGGAAGGCATTGGGCTGCCAGGTGCCTCAGATACAAAGCTGGGGAGCGGGGTGGAGGTGAAAAATCCCCCTCTTCTCTGCAAGAATTGGCATTTAACCTTTCATGGAAGTGCGCGGTTCGGGCAAACACAAGGTGTGTGATATATTCCCTGGGTGACTTTGCCTGGAGATGTTCTCTTCTTGATCCAGTGCTGCTGTGTGCTGTTGAAAAGCTGCTTTCCTCTAACCCAGCACCTGCTGCAGTTCAGTGATGGATTAAAGCAGCTCTCCATTTTCCATATCCCTCTCCAGGGGGAGTTGTAAAGTTTAATTAATTACATTTTGTAAAACATGATGAGATTCTTGGATGATAAATGCTACACAAATGTAGAGTATTTTTTAATGAGCACTGTATGACGGCTGCAACAAAACGCTTGTTTAATCAAACTGATCTGAGCTGCAAAAAAAATCCTCATCCTGCTGCTATCAAACAAGAATCAAGTACTCTGTCTTTCATGGGCTATTGGTTTTGAGGATCCCAAGACATTTTTCAAAACTTTAGCAAAATAAAAAGGCAAGGAGCATATTTGTGTCTCTATATTTTACAGATCTTTCCCTTTATGCGTGCAGTTATATAACAAACCACTTGGCAACAGGAAAGGGAAGGATCAGAATGGTGTGGCTGGATGTCATGGCTGTGTGACAGGGTGTGTGTACCTGCTCCTGTGTTACTGGGCCACATCAGGCACCACACTTCTGGCACTGTATATTTTGTGTATTAGATGTTTTCCAGTTGCAGTCATGTGAAATCATCCAGGCTGCAGCATCTGTGGTTTCCTATCCTAAGCAAACAAGGATAAAATGAAGCCTAGGAATGTTGGTCTTCAATGCACATGCAATGTAAACCTTTCCAGGGAACCAGTAGTTTCCATGCTGGAAACTGCAGCCTGGGGTAAGGACAAGCAGGGTGCCATTTTTTTTTTTTTTCTGGAATTCTGTTAGGAAAAAAAGAGTAGTTTCTCAAGCTAAAAGACCAGCCTTGAGCCACTCGCAGGGTAGAACTTCAGCCATACGCTTCTTGTGGAAAGCGCCTTCTCCTGTTACTGGAATGCTGACGTGTCAGATCACCAGTGAACAGAGGAGATACGACTTGAAGCAGCACTTAGAGCAGAACCTGGAAGGAGCAATGTAAGATTTCCATCCTGTGATGACCCAGGCCAGTCCCACAGCCTTTGGGATCCAGGGCTGCTCCCAGCAGAGGTTACTATGGCTTCTGGCACTGGTGTTGCGGGACTGAAGTGATGGCAGCAGCCAGACCCTCTGTGTTTCATCCCCACTGCAGTTTCCTTAAAGCTGCTGCTTTCCAAAATTTGCCTTTTCTGGACTTTTTATAATCTCTGCTGCTTTTGGCCAGATGGATTTTTCCTTAAGGGGAGAAGAACAGGAGGAGAATGGCCTCGATATAGATATTGTCTGGCTGCGCTGGGAAGGAAAACGAAGACAGAAGAAATGAGCTGTTGAACCCATGGTGTTATGAGAGGGATGAGTGAGACATTTTAGGGAATAACCAACCAATCAGCCAATCTCACAAGCAATTTGTCTTTCCTCATTAAAAGGCAACACCATAGTGGGAGAAATGTAGAGCCATTCTTCAGAAGATTTATTGCCCTGTAGCATCTGCGCAAGAAAACTCTTAAGTGCTGAGTAGAGCAGGAAATTGGAAGTAGATTGCACAACCTGCAATTCAACAAAGTTCTTGGATCTTCTGTGGAAAGAAAATGCTGGGA
The DNA here is from genome assembly GCA_013400635.1 of Hypocryptadius cinnamomeus. Taxonomy (NCBI): domain Eukaryota; kingdom Metazoa; phylum Chordata; class Aves; order Passeriformes; family Zosteropidae; genus Hypocryptadius; species Hypocryptadius cinnamomeus. Next base: position 67,631 of record VYZP01037690.1, on the reverse strand, counting down.
TTTCAGAGCTGGCTCTAGTGTGTAAGGCTTGCTCAGTCCTGGTTAAGGAACCAGTGCACATTCGGTTAAAGCTGATGGAGACTTTCTTATTTACTGGTCTAGCTAATAAGAGCATCCTAGAGTGCTGCTTTAACCAGAACAGATGGAAATACTTCCCAGTGCTGTGATGGATCTAACTGTGCCTATGATTAGTGAACCAAATACACTGATAGGAGCTACTGGAGTTCACTGGACCTCTGACAAGAGAGGGGTGCCTGTGTTCCCTGCTGTGAACATATCTCTTTACAGCCCTCTGTATGTACAGCATTTTCTCAGAAACCAGCCTCAGGGACAATTATACATTAATAGCTACTTCTTTCAGAAGCAGCCAGCCCTGCTCCTGAGAAACAGCTATTTTCAGGCAGTCTTGTTCCTGTGGAACTGCTATTTTTAGTGAGTTCTATTTCTGAGGCCAAAAAAAGAAGAAGAAGCCATTTCTGTATCCCTCCACCATGGCCCAGACCCACTGGCTGTGGTTGACTTGCATTTTGCAATAAACATTTCCTCTTTACATCTCAGTAGCCTGAAGAAAGTGGTTCTCCAGCCATTACAGAAAGCAGCAATCTGAGCTGGGGATAATTATGAAGGGAGGGCTTGTGGGAGGCAAAGCCATGCTCACATACTATAGATTCCATTAGAAGGAGTAGGGAGATGTAATGGGGCTCTCCTGGGAGATGCAGGACTTTTAGATACCTAATTTGGAAGTCCGTTCTTGTATCCATTTTCAACATCCCAAGAGTAATGATTAATCCTGTACTCCAGGTTTCTCTGAATCAGTTTGTAGCTGTAGTAAATATGGGCTGAACATGATAACGTCACTGGTGCTCTGGGTAAATGACTTGAGGCACGAGGAGCTCAGGGTCCGTGGTCAGTAACTCACTGTGCACCCTCCTCTGGCAGCGACTGCGGCTCAGGAATCTGCCATGGAGATAAAAGAGGCTCCGTCAGAGCTGAGGAATGTGGTGTTTTGCAATATAAGTATCTCATATGCTGAAGGCCCCATAAATGCACCCCAGCAGTGCCGTGTTCTCATTCCTGCAGCATCCCAACAGCTGGGACCCGGAGATCTTCCGTATGTTCCTGCAGCCGTGGTCTTTCAAGGGGCATTTGGTAGATGCAACCACATGAAAATTCCAGTAATACCTTTTTGTTATTTGCGGGTTTAATGCAAATGCTGGTGTCCTGACACAGGGGTGAAGAGAGTCTCACAATGCTAAATCTGTCCTGAATTTCACCAGTGCCTGAGCAAAGTTCATCTCAGGTGTGTTGTGATCTCTTCCCTACAGCTGCTTCTGCCTCCGATCAGTGCGTGGCTGCAGGTAAATGGTTTAGATTAATTTTGCTGCCCAGAGAAGCTGTGGCTGCCCCACGCTTGGAAGCGTTCAAGGCCAGGTTGGACGGGGCTTGGAGCAACCTGGGATAGTGCATGGTGTCCCTGCCCATGGCAGGGGCTGGAACGAGGTGAGCTGAAGGTCCCTCCCAAACCAACCCATTCTACAATTCTGTGGACAGTGACATCAGCAGAGAACATAGACTGGAACCACGGCTTGCAGGAGTGTATACACTGGTAGATCTTTTCTTGGCAGGGTGTTGCTTTCTGGATTCAGCAGAATCAGCAGCTTTAGTCTGCACAGGGTCACAGCAGTACTGAAAAAGCCCCGCCCGTCCTTGCTCCAGCACCGTTTGCTCAGGGGCTGCTCTCGGAAGGCACTTGGGGGGGTGTGTGTGATCTGAAGGTCACTCTTTCTCGGGAAGAGGCTCTTCTTTCCTGTCTGAATGAGAAGGGGAGGTTGTTGGTAGTTCAGCCTTGTAAGCAGTTTCCCTTCTCTTTTGTGCAGGCAATACTGATGAACTTGGTCTCTAAGTGAAGATTATTTATCTTGTTTTTAACCCTCTGCAGGAGAGAAAATGCACAAGCACACTCGGTTGTGTTTGTCCTGTAAAACCAGACACTTCTCCCGCCCCTCTTTTTATAAAACATTCCTCCTATCCTCCCATCTACAGGAAAAATCATTATCTCTGGACAGTTTCTTGAAACCCAATTGCCTTTATATTCTGGTCATAAGCAGAGCATTGTTCAAAGCGTGAGTGAATCGTGGCTGCTTTTATCACAACGAGAACCCATTACTGGCACTTTTCCCTTTTTACTGCTTCACTAGAGAAAGGCAGGCAAAAAATGGGACAGAAATCTAGGAAATGAAGGGTAATTTACAGTTCACAAAGGAGCAGTAAAAATTAATTAGCTGTCTGAGGATCCGTTCTGACCTGGGCTGTGGAGTTTGTGCCAGCTCTTTGTGTTGCATAAACTGGCTGTGCTGTGCTAGGCTGCTGAGATCAGGCTTGTGCTGTGAAATTAAGGCTCGTTGCTGAGGTAGAAGTCCTTCAGGGCATGCAAAATGTGTATGCACACCTAATTTGGTGTGCCAAAGAGACATGATGGTGCATATAACTCAGGTCATTACATGCTCAACTGGCTACTTAAGTTGTTCACTATTAGTTGTCACAGTAACTGCTCATGTAAATTACTGATGCAGTTATTCACATAATTTAGCACTGAGCTCCTTTGGAAATCCAGGCCTAATTCCTCCTGTTTTTCCAAGATGGTATTTGCATGAATGAAACACACTTTACACACCATATCCATATGATCCAAGTCCAAAAAGGGACAGAGCCCCAGAGGGATCAGAGAAGTGAGAAGACACTGTCCCAGCTGGGCTCTGGGCCAGTTTGGTCCTGCTGTGGGGTGCAGGAACTGAGCAATTCCAGCATCTTGCCAATCATGTTGCCAGTCCTCCAGTCAAGCCTGAGATCCCCACCTGGAGAAAGAACTTCACAAATCAGAAATGTCCTAATTTGGATCCTTTTTTGGTACATAATTTTCAAAACTGTAATTTCCATTTGAGAACTATTTGTCCTGATCCTGAGCGTCAGCTGAACTCTTTTTTTTTTTTTTCCCTGTAGTTTAATTTAGGCAGCAGATGCCATCAGAATGTTAATGCCTTCTTAATTCTCACCTACATGCTTTTATTCTTATTAATTTGTTATCTGGGGCTTTAATATTCCATTTTTTTCCTGATTTGATCAGTTGAAATAATTTGATGGCAGCATTTCAACAGGGCTTGCACTGGGGAAGTGTGTAATGGTGCATCACCAATGTGTGTTGCTGTGTATCCTGCAGCGTGCTCAGCTGTTGTACTGCCAGAGCAGGAATCATGTGATGGTTTTAGGTGATTATAGATGAGGCCTTACTTATCCCTGCTGTGAACAACTAGAGAGGGAACAAGCTTTAAGGGCAGTTTCCCTGCTTTAGGATTCTGCCCGCTGCAATCAAGGGTTGGCGATCCAGGAGTGTGATCCCTGTGGAAGTGCAACTGAGCTTGGATCCAACGTGCTTGGACAGCTGCCCGGCCACAGCGGATGCTTTCAGTCAGCACCCTTAAACCACTGCTACGGGGAGGCCACGGAGGTGTCCCCACAGCATTCCCTGTTCCCATCTCAGGGGCTCAGGGATGGCACTTCCTGACTGAGAGCCATGGGGAGTGAGGCAGGGATCATTCCCAGCTGGAGGATGGCACCTCCCAGAACCAGGGGGCAGAGAAATGGAGGTGGGTGGGTTCTCTGGTGCTCCCCAGGCGATGCCAGATCCAACTGCACGGGAGTGTCTCTGTCACTTGGGTACAGAGAGGCAGCAGGTTTGGCTTCTGAGACAGATTTAGTGAACGTTACCTAGGAAAGGGTGTTCCGAGCTGTCTAGAAGTAACAAAAATAAAGTTGAGGAGTGATAGAGAGAATAAATGGTTTTACTAGTTTAATCAAAACATTTCTGAAAGAAAAAGGAAGGGAAGTGCCCAAGTCCCAGACAGTTTCTCAGTCAGTGTGGTTTCCTCCCTCCTGGCAGCAGAGAGAGGGGAGGCCTCAAAAAACTTTACTGGCTACCTTGGTACAGCCTCAATAGGCTGTATGTGCCCATTAGAGGTTGGGAATGGCCCAAATTTAACTACCATGGGGTAAATGAGTAAAAGGAGAGGGGAACTATTTGACCCTTCACCTTATGACAAAACTCTCCTCTTACAGCACTCAGACATGGGTTTGGGGTGGGCAGCAGGAAGGTTCTTTCATCACGATTGAAAGATACAGTGAGGTTTTTCTAGAAAGACTGTTCCCATCATGAGAGAAAAGACAGAAGAGAAAGAAAGGGGTGAGGATGAATTAACATTTAACTGTGTGGCTTCTCAAGCCCAGTTTCCACGGCGTCTTCCCACATGTGCATACTTAGTGCTCCCAGTTGGCGTTTTTAACCTTTGAACTCTTCAGTGTATCCAAGCAAATCTAATTCTGTGGGTTTGCAAATGCACCTTTTCCTAATGCCCCTGCCTCAGTTTTGGGAGACAGGAATAAGGATGCGACTTTGTGTTCTTGTTATTGCTTGTTATTTGGGGAATGAAATACAGAATGATAGAATCATGGAATGGTGTGGACTGGAAGGTATCTTTAAGCTCATCTTGTTCCAGTCCCTGCCATGGACATGGACATCTTCCACTCTCCCAGGCTGCTCCAAGCCCTGTCCAACCTGATCTTGGACACTTCCAGGGATGGAGCAGCCACAGCTTCTCTGGGCAGCCTGTGCCAGGGCCTCACTTGTGTCTTAGGTTTTCCCTTTTCTGGGAAAAGCATGGGACCAGGTTTCATTTTATCCCTTCAATATTTGCAGATACCAGAGGGCCAGAGCAAACATGTCTTTACACTGAACATTACCTACAGCATGGGGGGTGCATGAAGTTGCCAAAATCACATGGTTGGCTTTTAAAAGGATTTTAAGGATGTTTTTAAAGGTGGTGTTTGTGTTCAAGCAAGCAATGGCTGCTTTTGCACTTACAGATATGTGCGAGTTGAGTCCCACTCCAGATGTGCCTTGTATAGACTGTTATGAGTAACTGGCTGCTCTGTGTGGAGTTTTACACCGGATCTGTGTCCCAAACCAGGCAGATTCCAGCCAGTGCTGTGTGCTGGGAAGTGCTGATGGAGTTTATTGGAGCACAGAGCTCGCTCATGTCCAGGCAGCCTGAAGGGTGACTGAAATGATAAAAATCTTCTGAAGGAAAACCTCTGCATTCAGACCAAGGGCTGCACAAGGCAGGGGCCTGGGTAACAGCTGCGTCCAGCAGTTTGGTGGGAAAAATCTGAACTGGGTGAAACTGTAGCTTTCATTTGGGCAGATGGAGTCCATCTGTTGATGGGATCAGGGATGGGACAGCATCCTCTGGAAAGCTGGGATTAAGATACACAAGTGTTGCATGCAAATTAGGCATCAGATTATGCACATGAGAAGCACAACGATCTTCTGGTATTTTGGTTGGCTTCCAGGTTCGGATTTGGAGTCCTTTATTTCTGGTGCATGAAGGCAGCAGCTGATGTGCTGAGCCTCAAAAGATGCCTCTGCCCACAATGTCCAGATTCCAGCAGAACCCGATGGAATGGCAGCACACACCCTGCTCAAACTGTTCCCTTTCCCTCTGTACTCCTTCCATGGGACAGTGGATCCTTCTGCAAACCATTCCCAGCTTGGATAGAGGTGCCAAAGGACCTTGTGCAGGCTTTGCCCTGCCCATCACGCTGCCAGGGCAGGCCCATTAAGAGGTGACAGCTTTCTGGCTGCTGTGAGGTGCTGCATGACACATCGGGTGTTGTGTGTAGGACTTCAAGAGATCGGTGAGAGCTATCTGAGTCATTTATTACCCACCAAAGTAGGTGAGTGACCACTGTTGTCCTTATCCTTTTAGAGAAGGATGCTCAAGCACAAACAGGTTAGGATATTTAGTGAAAGTCTTGAAGAAGGAAGTATCACAGCTCAGAAATAGTGCTTGGTCCCATGCTCAGACAATTATTCTTCACTTGTTTCTCTCTGAAATCGTGTACTAAAATTAGTGTTATTAAGGCTGGTCAGCTCATGCTGCATAAACACCATAATGTGAATTTAGTGTTTTCCACTGTTTTTTGGTTGTCCATGAATCCCGGTTCACCAAACACCTCCCACTGTGTCTGCATGATGAGCTTCCTCTCTTGGTGTTCTGTGTGCTTGGTTCATTCAATTCACATGGGGTTTTTTTTCTGATTCTTGTTCAGAGGAACAAGCCTTGTTTTAAAAACAAAGAAACCCTAAATATTTGCTTCTAGCATTCCCTGGGGCTGCATGGAAGGATTTGTTCTTTAGGCTTCCTGAATGGTTTCCTTGGTTTGCTGGAGCTCTCACACCGGTCCTGAACAATGTTGTTATTTGTGTCATTATTGCATCCAGACACTGGCTTGGGCACCAGTGGGGCAGGTGCTGGACAAACACTGAGCAGCTGGGTGGTCCTTGTCCCAAGGAACTTAGGAGATCAAGGTTTGCAGTGTGCTGCAAGTTGGATCTGTCTTCATCCTTCCAGCTCCAGTGCCTTGTGAGAGGTGAAAATTAGAAAGAACAGAGTGAGAAGGTCTGAGATGTGTACTTGAGGTAATACCAGGATAATGGGGAATAGAGGTATTCATATACATTCACTGGTATTATGTATAAATGAAGGATTTGAAGAGACCTTCTATCTGTTTGGGAGCAACTGGAATTCCTGCTGAATAAAACTCAGCAATTTGTGTGACAACTAGGGTGGTCTTGATTTTTAACTGATGAAAGAACCAGCTTCTTGATCCTCAGCTTTTCTGCAGTATGTTGCTTTTTCTCCTTCCTTTTCCCAGCCAAATCCTCCAACATACCCAGAAAAGCCTGTTCTTTTCCCAGCTGGCTGCATCTCAGCGGGCAGAATCTGTGGCCCTCTCCCATTTCAGGCCCGTTTGACCTTGCCTTGTAACCAGATGTTTCACTGGAGAATGTGCACTTGGGAGAGCCTGGGTTGCACTCAGCTGCTGGTGAACTCTCTGCCTCGGTCAAGCAGCTGTAAACAAAACCAGCCCAAGAAAAACAAAACCTTTTCTAAACTGAGTTGGCCAAGGACAGAGCTGAATCCAGAGGTGCAGATGGCCATTAGTATGTTGAAGAGGCTGCAGAGACAAGCTCGTCTGCCATCCCTGTTCTTCCACCATGGGTTTCACTCAGCTAAGGAGTTATTTTTTTGGAGATTACAGGTATTGTTTCCCTGATTGCCAGGAGTTTGGATATACCTGACACACAGACCCTTTCCAGTGCTGCCCAAGGCATGTTGTACTGTCTGCAGCTGTCCATTCATTTGAGTAAATTTTTGACCAAGAATATTTAGAAAGTGTTGGCCTGGTGGCCTGAAAGTCTCATAAGAAGGGCTCACAAGAACACCACAGCAAAATGATGCATTAGGGACATCCTTTCTTTTAGAGGTGTGTTGGGATTATTCCCCTGGTATTTTTAGACAGGTTCTCTGCAGAAATTGTTGTCTTCTTCACTTGATCAGGAGAAAACATGAGGAATGTCTTTTGGGGTTAAAGCAGGAGTTTAGATTGTCAGAATGTTGTTTTTCAAAATTGGGAAGTAGCCAACCCTTGGAGCTCCCATTTTGCTCAAGATACAGCGGGATGCTCATTAGCTGAGATGTGGGGAGAGCTTCACTTGCAAAGGAGCATCTAGAACAGCATGGGGTCCCCTCATCCTGTAGTGAGAAGTTACAGGAGTTGGGAGCAGCTTGATTTGGACCTGGGGTTCAGATCTGAGAAGGCTTTTTCCATTTGAGTTGTGCTTGGCCAGGTTAGAGCATGGAGGCAAGATTTGCCTCATATCTCTGAACAGAATTGTTCCTGAGCCAGAGCCATTCTCCAGGAAAAGGATGTATTATCCTGAGCTGAGATCTCTGGGAGAGGGATTGCTTGGCACACGGATCCCTGCTGTACCAGGGGGATGGATGCCTGGGACTGAGCACTGTACACACAGAATTCTGTTGATATCCACATCAGTGATTTCTCCTCCACGAGGGTCAGGCTTGCCTGTCCCTGAACATCTGCTACCACTCAGCTGACATCCACCACTGTGTTATTTATCCAATATTCAGTCTTTTTTCAGAGGAAAATTTGCCATCTCCTGCTCCTATTTGTATACTACTCCACTTTCTGCAGCCAAGTACCAGCTTGCTGTAGGAAGTGTTGAGGTTATGTGGCTACAGCCCATGGACAGTTTCTCCTCTGATCCATCTCTAGCACCACAAATCACTTTTAATAACCAGAGTGCTCTTAATCTACTCTAAAGTGGGCTAGATCTGTTTAACCTAATCTGAGTATTAAAACTGGTTGCAGTGATATCTGAGCACCTGTGACTTCCTCAGACCAGATAGAATTCAGGACTGAGAAGCCAATGGCTTTTTCTGTCCATGCTGTCCTGACACATCCCTTCTGGGGTGATTGATACCTTCCAGAGATGGCATTAGGGTCAGTTACACCAAGGTAAGAAGTGATGAATGGGGCCGCAGGGCAGATATTCCTTTCAGATTCCCAAATAAAAGGGTTTTCAGACTCTCCAGACCTTGGCTTTAGCGTCTCAGTGAGCCATCCTTTTTTTGTAAGAGGCTCTGGGATTTGCATTGCTCAGCCAGCTGGGCACAAGGAGAGAGCTGGAAAGAGGAAGGGATCTGCTAACACTATTTTGCCCTCTGTGCTTAGATCGACACTTTGCTATGTTTTAAACATCCGCTTCATCATTCCTGCTGTCCAATATCCCACTATGGCCCCAGCAAGAGCTATTTTAATCCCCCATCATTCATCAGGAGGCCCCTTCCTGTTCCCTTTCTATCTGCTCCTGCATGCATGTGTGTGCATCTCTCCACCAAGAAATCCCCCAGGGTGGCTGTTGTCAGAAAGGTCACTCTGGGATATTCACAAACAGCAGGTGTAAAATTAACAACTGGTGCAATTCCAATCATCTGGCAGGAAGGAAAACATTGGACAATAGGTAGAGCCAGGGTAGAGTTTCCAGCTGAGGGCTCATTGCCTGATATAGGATGGCAGATTGGTGGGCTGGGAACTCTCCTAGGAATGTGAAACTGATAGGGTATTAGCAGCCCCCCTGCCCCTCCAACACAATTGTTTTCAGCTTGCTCAAAAATATTTGGAAATGTTACCGAGCAGGATGTGTGGGCGAGAAGGCATCCTCCAGCCAATCAGCCGGGGAGATTCCAGCCCTCCCCTTGAATTTCAAGCTTTTGTTTTCCCTGATGGAAGGGAAGGTGAATCCTCCATGATTAATTTAGGGATCTTAAAGCATTTTGGATGAGTTCCTGCAGCACACTAACAAGTGGTGCTCTCAAGGATTGCGGAAATTGCGGTGGGATGGCAAGAGAGATGGGTGGATATATGAGTGATACAGATTCTGACACCTTATCATTTTTGTTAGTGGAACTGATTTTAGCTGCATGAAACAATGGGAGTTTCACTCAGTAAGGGCATCTGGATGGCACAAATCTTCTGGAGGCGTGAATGGAATAGTAGATCCTGTTAGACCTTGACTAATGTCAGCAACTAGAATGATGGCTTGAGTCAAGGAGCACAGGAGGAAGATTTACAGTGCTGTGGATGTGTCCAAGGAAAGCTGGCAGCACTGAACACAGGGAAGGCAATGGGCAATGGCAAAGGCTGTTGAGAAGTTTGGTTTAAACCATGGTGAGCAGAGCTGTTCTGCAAGTCTTGAAGTGAGTGCTGTAGCCTTTCCCTGCATGGAGAAAGTTTGGATAGTGGTTTTATCTAACACACAGCCTTTCCTCTGCTGGAGTTCAGCATGGAGTTCTGGCCTATATGGAGTAAAAGTAAATGTATGAGTTGCTGCACCTCACAAGCTCATCAGTGCCTACAGCTCTGTGGCTTCTTCAGTCTTCTCTGCCCCTCTCCTTCCCCACCCTCAAAGCTCTCAGCATGACGTGACACCAGGAATCCTTTGGCAAAATGCTACCACGCCACAACCAGAACTTTTAGGCTCCTGTCCAGCTCACACAGTGTCCATCCTCTGTGTGAACCGTTTGGTACAAGCTCTGTCCACCACAACACAATTAGTGCTGGCAAAGTTCTCTCACGGGTCTCTGAGCCTACGTTGGGATCCCGTTGCTCTCGCTTAGCTGGGATCGCGCACGTGGACTGTGTTGACGAAGGGTGCTGGGCTGAGAGGGGCCTGATAAGGCAGTGTGACCCTGACATACGTTGTCAGCAGTGCTGCCATCGCCAGCGAGAGCAGGGGGAGGACTGAAATTCTCCCGTTCAATTGGGCGAATTTGATACCTTCTCGTTCTTGTGTCCTCGTGGCTCGGCCACTTGACATTTCTAAACATTCTCAAGCAAGTTCACTGGAAAACTATCCCATGTCAGGAGCTGGTGATGTCAAGGCTAATAACAGTCCTGGGGTCAAATCCTTCTGATCCTTCAGGCAAGGACCTCAAGATTTGGCTCCAAGTCAACAACAAGATCTGTCACGTCAGTGATGGCTTATTATGAATCCCAGCGCAAGCCTTTCCCAAACAAAGTGCTTTCGTTTGGTTTCCCATGCAGGAAAAGGTTAGCAGTTTCCAAAGGCAGGTTCTCCCTTCCTTGTGTGGAGTGGAGAGCAAAGCCAGTGAGCTTGGAACAGGCAACAGCACTTTTTCTTAGAGCAGGAGACAGGTAAATCTTTATCTGGGAAATTCTCTTCCCATTTGGAATGGTACAAGATTATTGCTTTCATTTCTAGAGGTACTGGGAGTTTTTCTCTCTGTCTCTGTCCATCATTTGGATGTAACAATATCACTGGGCTGCCTTTGTTAATGTTACAATGGACCTCAGAAAGCCGAACGAGCAGTACTGGGAAACGCACGGCTGGATGTCGGGGAAGGAGATAGCAGGATCGTACTGGCTCACACTCGTGCTGCACTGAAAAAAGGAATTGTAAATTGACATTCCCTCGGCTATTACTTTATAATCCTGGCTCTGTGTTGAGAATGATGCCACTGGAATGGTGTCCGAAATGATAATTATAACCACTTCCTATTTTTAATTTCCTCTTAATAAGGGACACAGTGGTCATCTTCCGAACAATAACGATTCTGCTCTGGCCTTCCAGATGTCAGAACATTATAAAGCATGGATTAACAAACACTGATGTCTCTCTACAGACCTTCCTTGTGAACTGAAAACTCTGGTGCTCCCCACCTGACACACATACCCCACCAGGTACAAACCTGAGCACTATGGGAAGTGCTGCTTTGCTGTTGGCCTCATTTTGCAAGGGGGTATTTGAATCATGGAAAAATAAAGTGATTTGCTCCATGTCCCTTGGTGAGTCAGTGACAGAGAACAGATCCAGCTGTTTACATCTCCCCATTTTCTCTGTCAAATGGCCTTTTTTTCCCCTGTATTTTAGGATGCATTTGACATGATGTTCCTAAATATGTAAGCTGGTGTTCAGAATTGCTGAGTCTTCACTAGTTGCCCTCCAGGCAGTACCCAAACAAGATATCCATGGGGAAAGCTGTCTTGTCTTGAATATCAGCAACTACTAATAGTTATTTCTCTTTATAGACTCATCTATGTTTTTCAGGTGGACTCCAGCTCTGCACACTCATCCAAGGCGATGCACACAGAATAAGCACAAGGCAATGAGCACAGCAGATAGACCCAATTTCCTGAAGGTGACTATTTCCCAGCTGTTTCCCTCCTAAAAACCTACCTAGTGATAGGAGGTGCTAGGAGGGTTGTGAAAATTCTTAGGTAAGGGAATGCTGGTCCATGTGGTTGGCTGAGTGACCCCGTGCTTCCAAAAAACTCCTGACTCCAAAGAAAGTGAATTGCTCATTTGGCAAAGCACTTATCTTGTGCTGGCTGGCTTCTAGGAAGTTTAAGTAGGATCCTTCTCGACTGAAGGTCAGATTTCACATATCTCCTGAGATCTTAGAACCAGGGTGCTTCTGAAGGAGAAGCAGAAAGGAGAAGACTATCTGGGGTTAGGAACATCTGAGCAAAACTGCATTTTATGGCTCAGATAGCAATTCCAATTGTCCAGCACTTAGGCATTGGGAAGATTGAGATAAGAGGTCTCAGATTTAGCTCCTTTCTTCTCTTTGCAAGTTAATGTGCCACTTTTCTTCATTTTCTTTTAAGCAGACAATCAAATCTATGATAGCAAATTTCAAGTTAAAAGGAAAAAATTGTCTCTGCAGAGAATGGAAAGAACCATTTTGGTTCTAGGGTGAGTTTTGTGATCCACCTGAAGTACGGGTAGCTGTCATTGCACCCACTTTAAACAGGAGCTGCTGAGCTTCTTGCAGGAGTAGCTGGATAGAATTCTGTGGGATTTTTTATAAAATTATTTGAGTGCATGATACATACCAAACTGAGCTGCTGTTATGCTTCCATCAGGCTATTTATACACTGTGACAGTGCAGGAACTTCGTTTTTGACTTCTGCCTTAAATTTGAAAAGAGTCAGTCGAAAATCATGTAGTTCCTTCAATCCTATGAAAACCTTCACAAAAGCTCTGCTCCAGAGCCCCATCCATTTCTTCTCCATTGCAAGGGGCCAGATTTCCAAAGAAAGAGGTGCCATCACCAAGCTGATAGGAGCTGTCTCCCTTCCTTCCCTGGAGTATTTGTACAGGTCAGTCCCTCTCATCTCCTGACAGATTCCTCAAAGGAGAAATTCCCAGTTTTCCACCTCTCCTCACTGCACAGCCACCCACAAACAGCTTCTCAGTCGTCTGAGTGCTCATAGATCAGTAGCATATAGCAAAGATTTATAGAGCATGTGCAACCTATACACTAATCCAACAGCACTGTGTGGAGGCTTGTATTTATTTTCTGGGATGGATAATCATCATCTTTTGAAGAGCTTATTCCTGAACACCTTGCTCCTAGAAGGCCATCAGTCCAATCCTGAATCTACCAAGAACTATGGCTCGGAAACCTGTTATCCTTCTGTGTGGTGCCCATGTCTTTCTCACCCCTTCTGGCTATTTCTGGTCACCTCAGCAAACTCTGCAGAGTCCTGACAGCTGGTGTGAGGGTTAAACAGCAGAAAAGCTCTGCTTCTCAGAGCCTTTTCTATCTACCCCACAGCTGATTGAATCTCTTCCCCTGCTTGCCCTTTGTGTTACACTACGGAGTGGAGAGGAGCAATCCTCTGGATCCAGCACTCTCCCTACCCTTCTTTTCCTGCACAAGTTAACTCCCAGCCCTTGCTGCTTCTGCTCCAGCCCCCTTCTGAGCGTGCTCTCATTAAGACCCCAGAGGGAGGAGGTGATGCTCTGAAATTGTCTTAATTGCTCTTGTTTATGCTGGTTACGATGGCAATAAGTTGCCATGCAGGGGAGGCTTTATTCAGATGTGCAGATTCTCCATTGTTCCATACTTTGAAGGATTGTCTGTAGGCAGCTCCAAGTCATTTACAACAATAGATTAATATGAAGATCAGTAATCCTGGGTGACTCACAGTCACACACATGCGAGACCCACCAATCGCTGTGACCTGCCACTGGGTTTGAGGGGAGGTTGAATGTTGCTGGCATGTTCTTGCAGGATGCTGAGGAGATAATGCTCTGCACTTGCACAGCTTCTGTTCTCCGGGAGCCTCCCAAACATGAATGGAGAATGCTCTCTTTCTAGGGCAGACAATGACTCTTACACTTGCTGGAAAGCAGGGAACTGGGGCAGAGTGTGTATTTTGTCCAGTGTAAGTTAACATGTGCCAAAGTTTAATCATGGGTCAGGAATCCTGACTTTTAGTCTCTGATCTATCTTCCAGGCACTCTATCACCCAGGCCCTGAGGAGCTTCTTTTATGCATGTTGTGTGCTGCTTGTTCTGTGTCCCATTTATCACCCTTGGACACCTCTGTCTCACAGCTTCCTCTCCAGACCTCTGCAGTTCAATGTTGGGATCTTCATTTGGCAGAAATCCACTGGAGACAATGTTGAGACACTTCAGCTGTGGGTTTGTCTCTTCTGTCACACTGTTCACACTCAGAGCCTGTGCTGGGACCGACTGCACTGGACTAGGAGCACTTTGCTTTCCATTCTTACTTTCCTGAATAATCCCAGCCTGCATCCCACTCTACCTCACTGATCCACCCTTGACTCAAGAGGTGTGTGTGCCAATTTCACCCCTAAATCCTTGTCTCAGGGATATATGTCCCTTGTATTCTGTCCTTCACGCTGGACCCACCATTCTCCTTCCATGTGCCAGGCACTCCACACCTCCCCTGACTCCCTCATCCATCACTCTCCCTGCTGTCAGGGACACATCATTCCCCCATCTTTCCTTTCCCCCATGCCAGGTGAAACAGGAGATGCCCGCTCCTATTTTTTCCCTGTTTGGGAGATATGTTATTTAACAGCAGGGAACACAGGCAGAGCTGTGAGGGAGGGTTGTGCTAGAAGGGATTAACAACTGTCATCAACCTGCTCTTGACTCTAAAGTCCATTACAGAGCCGGGTCAAGCTGTTGAAACTCCTCATCAGATTCCTATTTCCTGCCTATTTTCAGTCCTTGGATGCTGACAACAGCCCCATAATTTCCAGTGTCAGGTTTGGTTCTCTGTGTTACCATATTACAGGAACTCCAGCAGACAGTCAAGTGCAGAAATTCTTTCCAGCTGAGTGTGAAAAATTGCCTCGCTCAGTCCATAAGTAATGTGCCTTGTTGAGTTGAGCTAATTTTCCTCCCTGTACAAAACAGTGAGGTTTCTGCATAATTTACAAAAACACCAGATCTCAAGGGCTCCACGGTGGGCCAGGCCCCAAGTGTGTTACTGAGCAATTACTGAGTCTTCACCTGCTTCAAGCCGAATAAAACCTTGAGGGAGCAGCTGAGGACCTGACCCCTGCTTTTCCATATTCATACAAACAGGAGTGAGTTATACTGGGTCAGCAAAGGGCTGATTCAGGATCATGTCCTATGATCCCAAAAGAAGGTACCTAGAATAGACTAGGAAGCCTTTTCTTCCATAAATATGTATTTAATGTAGAAATATAACTTATATAAATGGCTAGAAGTTCTGTGTAATTAGTAACCCTCACTGGATTTCTCCTCCACAAACTTTTCCAGGTTCTTAAGTTCATATATATTTTTAGCCTTTTCAGCATCCTGTGGCAAGGAGTTCCTCAGCTTAACCACATCTCCTTCCTTTTGAACCTGAGATCCCCCCCTTCCTGGGAGGTTTTGAACCACCCACTTTTCACAGTGGTACACATTCACAAAGATCCTGAATTAGTCATATATTTAGCGTTAATTTATTTTCTAATATCTCCTTCCCTTTGAAGCCACCATCTGCTGTAAACCTGCCCTGCAGCATAGTCACCATTCTGGAAGGAGAAACACAAAAGAACTTGAAGCTCTTGGAGCGAAATAGTGCAAAGCACCTGCACGAGGTACCAGTGGTCACCTCTGAAACAGCTCCCTTGGAGCCACCACATGTTGCCATCACTAGACAGTGACATCTCCCATCTTTGGAGCAGGCTTGGATGTGGATCCAGAAGAGGGCAATGGTGACACATCCTCACCGAGGCTCCGAGCACCAAATCCACTGAGGGCAGCCACTGCAGGAATGGAGCCAACAGCCAGACCACCTTGGCTAGTGGATCTGCCTGTTCCTGGCTGTTTCGTGGCAAGCAGATTGAAGTGGGAGGCAGCTTTCAGCTACTGTCTCAGGTCAGATGGGACTGTCAGTCAATTGTTAATTATGACTCTTCTTCTTACTAATTTCTCTAACTTCTATCACCATGGCAGCTAACTGCCATGGAAAGACTCAGACAGAAAAAGGAGAAGACAACCAAACTTTTCATAGCAAGGGAACAGGAATGAGCTACAGAGGAAAGGGGGTGGAGGAAGAGATCTGTAAATTGTTTTCCAGGAGAGTCTAACACAATGTTCTGAATCCTAAAATGGCTTTTTTTGAAGGAACCTTAAAGATCATCCTGTTCCAACCTCCCTTCCACAGGCAGGTACACCTCCCACTAGACTAGGTGGCTCCAAGCCCTGTCCAAACCGGCCTTGGGCACTTCCAGGGATGGGGCAGCCACAGCTTCTCTGGGCAAACTGTGCCAGGGCCTCACCACCCTCACAGGGAATAATTTCTTCCCAATATCCCATCTAACCCTGCCCTCTGGCAGTTTGAAGTCATTCCCTTTTTTCCCATTATCACATCTGCTCTGCCCTGACCTGGTCAGTCGATCAGTTTTAATCTTTGGTGATGGCTGTGTGTCCAGAAAGGGCAAGGGGAGGAAAAATTTGACAGCACTTTGAGCTCTGATTAATTTTTAAACTTCCTCCCTTTCTGCTTATTTTGTAGCTTTTGTCCTGGTGCTGAATGTGTTCTTTTCCCCATGTGTCACTTCCAGAGGAATACTGTGGAGATGAAATGCCAGTTGGTCATCACAGGGCATTGCACTTGTGGGGGCTGGATGGAAACTCACAGGCTGGGGCCATACAGGGCCCAGGGACAAGTAGTGACTT
Source organism: Hypocryptadius cinnamomeus (assembly GCA_013400635.1). Taxonomy (NCBI): domain Eukaryota; kingdom Metazoa; phylum Chordata; class Aves; order Passeriformes; family Zosteropidae; genus Hypocryptadius; species Hypocryptadius cinnamomeus. The sequence continues at coordinate 51,181 of VYZP01037690.1, read as the reverse complement.
CTGTCACTGCAGGAGCTCTCAGGAGCATGGTGACACAGTGCCTGACTACATCAGTAGCATGGGCAGAGCAGGTTGTGTGGGATCAATAAAACAATGGCCATTTTGTTGCTGTTTTGCAGCAACACCACGTAATACTTGCTGAAATCACTGGCTGGTCCATTCAGCAACTTTAATTTCTGATTAAGCTTGCCAGCCTGTAGGTATCTTCTCTCACACCTGTCTTACCATTTCCATTTACAAGGGCTTAATTTAGAAACCCATTGTACTTGGGCCTGCACAGACCAAGCTAATTTATTTTACATAATGCCTCAGCACTTTAAGAATCAGTCTTGTTTTAAGTCCATCCTGGAGGGAAGGATGGACTTCTGCTTCAGGTTTTGGATTGAGTTTTGAGAGAAACAGACCCTGTTCTGACAGTGTTCACAGATTTCCCTAGACCTTTCCCAAATCACTTACCCTGCTTTGAACCTAACCTTTGAGTCTGGAAAATAATCAATATAACGCTTCCCTTTTAGGATAAACATAATATCTAGATGGCATCAAAGTCCTTGTGTTCTGTGCTGTAGAAGCAGAATAAAAAGCTGATTTCTGTGCTGGGGGACTTCGGTGCATAAGTGCAAGACGAGGACAACAGGCAGGTGCAAGTCTGCTGAGAAGCAATGAAACAAGGCAGAGCTGACAGGCAAATAGACCCTGGGCATTGCTGCTGTCAGCTTTTCCATCGGCATCTCACCAGGGACGTGCAGGGAGAGAACGAATCAGTCCGTGGGCGTGCACAGGAAGCGGCCCCCGAGCGCGAGGGAGAGGCACGGGACAAAGGCGGCTTGAGAATCCTCGTGGGTAATCTTCCCAGCAAACCTGGGCCACAGGAGACGCCGTGATGTGCCTGAAGGAGGCACAAACATCCCCCTCCTCCTTGGCAGAGGACTCAGCTGGCAAGATCTGATCTTTTTGTTCGCTTGAGGCTTTTGTTTGTTCACTAAATGCCCCCGGACTTTGCTTTTCAAGTCTCTTCCTTCTCTGTCGTTGTCACTGCCACAGCAACAGGTGAGTTTGAGAAGTTACACGTGGGGAAGATGAGTTGCACTGAGGAAATGACTCAAATCCTTTGCAGACCCCAGTGGAGCCAGTAGATCTGAAGACAGATGCCCTCCATCCACAGAGCTGTGAGCATGGATGAACCATCCAGTGGCTCCATGCCCTCCAGAGCTCTCATCACCACCAGTCGAGCTCTTCCCCACAAAACAGCAGTGGAGGAAGCTCCAGAAGTGTCACTTCTTTATTTCAGTGCTGCCACACTCCCTGACGTCCTCGCTGAGCCTCTTGCGGCAGCAGGCTGCTAATCAGAAACTCTGCTGCTGCTGCTGCTCATCAAAACCTCTTTGCTCACCACTTTGGCATCATTCTGGGAAGCCAACAGAGCGCAGAGATGCTCAATTCCTCCCCCTCCACACACCTTCCATTGTCTTCAGGACTGACAGCTCTGATGTGGAGCAGTGATAAAAGCCAGCTGATGCTGTCAGGGCCTGGTACAATTGCACTGCAGGGAAAAAGGCGACTGGCTCTGAGTCATCGTAGCCGCCTGGAGCTCAGGATGCCTCGCACACGTGCTGTCTCCTGGCACGGCTCATCACACAGCAATGCACCTCTGGATGGTCCCCTCTGAGGAGGGGTTGACCAGAGGGCTTGAGAAGGGCCAGGACTGGTGGCCAAATGCATGGCCAGCCATCCTTTGAGGTGCTAGAAAAACTTACAGGGGTTAAAAAAAGACTTTTTTGTAGGATCATAGAATATCCCGAGTTGGAAGGGACTCACAAGGATCATCAGTCCAACTCCTGGCCCTGCAGAGACACTCCAACAATCCCACTCTGTCCCTGAGAGCATTGTCCAAACACTCCTAGAGCTCTGGCAGCCTTGGGGCTGTGACCATTCTCTGGGGAGCCTGGGCAGTGCCCCACCACCCTCTAGGGGAAGAACGTTTTCCTGATCTCCAGCCTAAACCTTGGGAGGAGCTGCAGCCCCTGATGAGATCTGACCTCTGCTGAAGCCTTTGGTGTGTAAGGAGCAATAAAGGAGGTTGGTTGGCTGTTCCCGTGCTTGACCTGTGTTCAGGGGTGTTTAGCAAAGCATTTCTGCAACTCCTGAGTGGCAAACTAGGAAGTAACACCTCTCCTTCAGCTCCTCACATTCCCATCCTTATGGAATGGGCTGAGTTGCAGTTGAATTTCTGGAAGGCTCCAAAATGAGAGGGATCCAGGCTTGAAAATGCATCAGGAGTGCCAAGCCCAGCCAGGAAGGACATTCAAATAGGGGAGGTTGGACTGTGATGTGAACTTCTCAGTGACCTTGAGTAAACTGGCTCAATGCTGCCCAACCTGCCCAGGTCAGCAGCTGAAATTTCCATTACTGAAAGTAGAAACTCAGGGGTCATTTCTGTTTCATTTCTCACTTTTTCCCAAACATGACATTGAATGAGAGGCATTAGGAGTTCCTCCTATAAATAGGATCACCCCTGTCAAAGCTGGTTAAGTCATACCCAGTGTCAAGCCCATAAACAAGGTGCCTCTCATGCACTGTCTGGAGGGTGCAGAGGGGGTAAAGGGAAGTTTGACAGCTCCCTGTTTGACCACTTTGCACGGGGACATTGCTGTTTGCAAGGCAACAAACATAATCATCCCCAGCTCCCATCTGAAGGATTTTTGGAAGTGGTGCAGAGGCAGAGTAGTTGAGGACCACTGCTCTCCGTTGTAGCAGAAGTGAACTCTTCCAGCTCCCAGCCTCACAGGTGCTGGGCCCTCCATGGCTGCTGTCATGGCAGGGGTTAAACACCCTGATTTCATCTCTTCCTTCAAGGTCTTTCCCCAGTTCTGCCCTAGAAGTCTGGGATGACCTGGAAACCCTGCACTTCCACTTGTCTCTGTTTCCCCTGGAGGGAGCTGCAGTTTCCTCCTCCTTTAGAGCTTCCCAGTTCCTCTTCAGCTCCACGAGAAGCAGCAGTTCCAGTGACATGTGTGACAAAGCGGCTTTGCCATGTGGGAAGTCAGCTGGGGCATGGCAGTGAAGCCAGAGACACAAAGCAAGGAAGCATCTTTGAAACAAGGGAGTTGTAAGTGTCCCCCCGTGCCAGCTGCAGGGACATCTGCATGGAGCTGGCTTGGCAGAGCTGCAGGGTCACCAGGGTTGTGCATGGCTGTGGTGGCTCCAGAGCAGAGCACCTCAGGATAGCAGGAGCTGATGGAGGAACCTGAGGCTCCTTTGCTTTCTTTTTCCCCCCCACAGGAGCTTCTTTCCACCTCTTCATCAAACTTTGTGTTGCTCTGAGATTGGGGCTGCTCTGCTGAAGTGATGCAAGTGAGTACGTCTTAAAAAAAAACAATTTAAAAAAATTTCTGTGGTCTCATTTCCCCATAGATCCACAAGCAGTTGCATCAGTACAGCTGAGGGGGTGGAAAACTGAAGTGGGGGCAGAAAAGAGAACAAAAACTTTCTAAGTCAGCTTTGAAAATGTTCAGTAACTATATGGAGACCTACAGCCTCTCGTCCCCTCCAGACGTGAAGAGCTGTCTGGTGCTCGTGTGTGGAGACACAGCCAGGGAGCAGAGATGATTTGTTTGAAGCTGAAGTGAGAGCAGCTTAGCAGGGGAGGAATTGCTACTTGTTCTGAGATAGGCTAATTATATTCTGTGTCCTTGGAAGCCAACCCTTTCCTACTCTGCTTGCATAATAGAGATCCTATAGCTTTGTACAGAAGCACCAGGGTTCCCTCCCATCTCTGCTGCACACAGCAGCCTGTCCCACTGCCAGTCTCCACCCCAGAAGGATCTGGATGTCAGTCCTGCATTCCCTGGAGGGCTGCTGAAGCACTTTGGATTCCTGGGAGATGGAAACCCTTCTAAAAACGCAGGGTAGAGTTACTCTAATTCCTTGCTGTTGGGGATCAAGCTGAAGCCTGCTGCTTAATGGGGGATAAGTGGATGTAATGCAGTCAGTCAATAACTTTATGCACACATGCAGAGCCCTTTGGATTACTGATTTCCAAAAGGCAGAGTCTCCCTCACAAACCCTGCACCACACTGAGTCAGCCCTGATCCTTTTGACTTTGTATTTCCTTCTTCACCTGCGCTTTTATTCTTCCTCCCCTTATTCATTTTTTTCCCCACTTATTCATTTTCCCCCCTCAGAGAAGTTTTCAGCTTGTCAAACGACTCTCCCTCTCCCTGTCTCTTTTCTCTTTGCCTTTTGCAGTGGGAGGAAAGGTAATAATAAAAGGAGCAGTTTTCAAATAAGAAGCCCCACGTGTTACCTGGGAACTGTCTCTCAGCATCCAAATACCTGCTGGGGTAGAGAGCAATGAGTCCCTGCTGCTGTTTTGTACCCACCAGACACTGTTTGTGTTTTGTCACAAGTTCCTGTCAGGTCTGTCATTTGGTACAAGCAGGACTGACTGGGCCCTTGTAAAGTAGGATTTCCCTTTACACCTCCCTGCTAAGCGCTCCTCACTCCTTCCCTTCCTCCTCACAGGGATAATTGCTGCTCCAGCTGCTGCCGTGGTACTTCCCAGGCTGGAGGAATGGGTTTGGGAGTGTTTGTGCTCTTTCTCTTGTTACTCTAAAATTCTCCTCATCTTTGGGAGCCCTTTAGTCCTGGCTTATGTCTCTTTGGGGAGGAAAGGCTGAGATGAAGGAGTCGCTGAACCTCTCTGTCTTCAGTCCCTGCTTGGCTTCAGGCTGAGCCCTTTACAAGTCCAGCACTTTTTATGGCCTTATGGACCTGCTCCTAAAAGGAGAAATTTGCAGGAGAATGAGCTCCAGACCAAGGAATTCCTGTAAGACCAAAGGACCTGAAATGGCTCCCTTGGGCCCCCCAGATGGGGAAGTACAGGAGGGAATGGCTCACGCTGCTGCACTTATCCCAGGCCTCTCTGTTCCTCCCCAGGCTCCTGGCTAAAAGGCTCATCTGACTTTTATGGGGCTGGAGAGACCAAGCAAACAAAGCCTCAGGGTTTAGTCAGCGCCGGCGGGTACAGCACGTGCCCTTTCCTTCTCTCCCCTCCTTTCTTTCCTGCTGACAGCTCCCCGAACACATGTGGAGCCTCTCCTCAGGAATCAGCCTCAGGACTGGAGCAGGAGGGCATTTCTCACCCTCCCGAGTGGAGGCTGCTTTCTCTTTCACCTCCAGGACTTCTCAATACCTTCTGGACTCCGAGGAAGCTGAGAGAGGCAGGGAAAGAAGGGGAGGGGTGCTGGAAGTGTCTTGGAGCGTGAAGATGCTCTGTTGGATGGAGAAGTGACTCAGGCATGAGCCCAAAGGCTTGCAGGCAGAAGGACAGGACACTTCCCTCCCTGCTCTTTCCCAGATCTCTGACTTACAGCCACAGCCTTTTCCTTCAGAGGAACAGAGGAATTCACAGACCTCGACTCGTGGTCCCCACACCCTCAGGGTCACCCAAGCTGAGAGTCTGCTGAGCTGCTGAGGAGCTGCAGCAGAAAAGCTCCTTTCCCTACCCACTGCTGGGTTTTGTTAACTGTAACAAACCTCTCCCTGTGCTGCTGGGACTGTGCTCTGGGGCTGGGAATGAAGCATTGCTCATCCTGCTCATCCACTCCTTACAGGAGTTTTGGGAATCTTTGTAAATAAGCCAAGAACATGAGAAAGAGAAATTCCTCCCGTTCCAGGCCCTGCCTGACACTGCACAGATCCTTTGTTCTTGGCTTCTTTCTCCCTCCCAAGGCCGCAGAGAAGTTCTTCCAACAGCACAGCCCCCCTGCTCAGCCTCTTCCACCAGTTAGCAGCTGACCAGGAATAATTCCATCAATTAGCCCATCCCTTGAGGATCTCTTTCCCCAGGTGCTGGCAATGCCGCTTAAGCACCAACAGGAAAGGAGCATTCAAGAGCTATAAATATACAGAGATGTTTGTGTAGGACCTCTTTGTTCTTCATAACTTTGTGGTACTCCTGGTTTCAGCTGGTCCACAGAGAGCTCAGGATCAGCCCTTATTCAGCTTATTCCTTGGAGTCCTGCATTCTGGACTGTGCTCCCAGAGTGGAATCAGACCTTTCTGGCATCTGTTCTCTCTTTTTTTTTTTTTGAGGGATTGTGTGAGCATGCCTGGAAGGCTTTGAAGCCACCCATGGCATCCTGTGATCAGGCCAGGCATGATGGATCCAGGATGGTAAGAAATAGGCTGCATGTGTTGCAAAGGAGACTGTTCAATAAAATAAACATCCTCAAAGGAGAAGGAAAGTAGCAGGAACGAGTAGAAGAAAGGATGTTTTCAACCCTTGAAGGGGAATCTGGAGAAAGAGAGATAGATCCTTTTTAAGGTGTAAAATGGTGTCAGTAGGAACACAGTACTGTTACTCCTTTGAAGAGAGCACTTAGCTGAAAATGGGAGGATGTGCAGGTTTTCCCAGTGGTGATGGAGCAGAGGCAGGTTCCTTTGAAGTTTTCTGATCCTACAAAGGAAGGACACACTCCTGCCCACCTGAGCCCAGCAGGAATCAAGCATAGAATCCTAGAATGGCTTGGGTTGGAAGTGACCTTAAAGCTCATCTGGTTCCAGCCCCTGCCATGAGCAGGGACACCTTCCATTAGACCAGGTTGCAGGGAATGTGACCCATCTCTTATCTGGGCCATGTTCTCAGAGCCCTGCCCAGCTGAGCCTTGCTGCAGGGAAAATGAGGGAAAATTGAAAATTAGGGATACCCAAGTGGAGGACAGCGAAGGGAAAAGGATGTGATATTCTACTGACATCTACTTTTTTGCTGTGGTACCAGGGACTGGAAGCTGGAGGGTTCAGGCTGTGCAGCACCAGGTGGTCTGAGGGGAGCTGCTTCCATCAGCCAGGAAAGGGCTGGTGCAGATTTGATGCAGAGCTTTTAGTGCCCAGATACCTTTTGAAAGCTTCTCTGCCTTTTCCCTCTTCACATGGCCAGTTATTTCCTCATTCCTGAAGGGAAATGCTGAAGAGAGACCCCAAATCTGGTGAGGGAGCTGCTGGCTCAGTGATGCTGCTCTGGGTTCTGCTCAGGTAGCACAGTGGCTGCAAATTAATTACTGTTAACGATGCCACCTTCCTGCAGAGAACAGCAATTTCTGCAGCGGGCACAAGGCTTGGTTTTGTCGAGTGCCCAGCCTGCAAGGAGGCCTTCTGGCATCCCTGCTCTGCCCATGAGCCCATCTGTTCCCAGTGGGAGCCACGGGGCCATCAGGCAGTGCCGGATGGAAGCTTGTTTTGAGTCATGGGTCAGAGAAGTCTATCGTTCCCAGTCGCTTCTTTAATTGACACAGTGAAAGAAGCCACATCTTCCTGCCTGATTCTGACCAGGTCTGTAATTGAATTCAGCTCAACATCTCCGCTTCACCCCCCCAGGGACCTGTCGATTAATGATGGATTTTTTTCTCGCCTTGGGAATTTCTCCTTGCTCCCATTCTTTTTAGTTAATAGGATCTAGTGCTAAACCCAGTAGCAAGTAAATCTCCCACCCCCCATTTCCTACCTTTCCCAAAGCTGCCTCAAGAAGAAAAGGGCTTGGGCATGAAAAGAAAGATGAGTGAACTTCAGGGACTGAAAACATGTGCAGCTTTCCTGTCTTTTGTTCATTCATCCTTCCTCTCGCTCCTCTCAGGTCTTTTGTTTCTCCTTGCCAAAACTGCTTGCGCACACTTCACTCGGGATCTCATGAGACTGTTTTAGAAACTGCAAAGCTGAATTGGATCCTTCTTTTCCCTCCTTGGAGCACAATGTCTGTTTAACCTTTCTCCCTTGGCATCTGTCTCTCCCAGCAACCTATTTCCAAGCCATGGTTGCAGAGGAATCCCAGTGCTGACTGGGTTTAAAGGGGGGGTTGCTGGGGCGTGGGCAGGAGTGTGTGATACTGTAGGGTACAATTTCAGGCTGGCTGCAGGAGCCAGTTATTCCATGGATCTGCCTTAGCCTTGTCTCTCCGAGCTCTGCCAAGATGTAGAGGTTTTTCATTGCTCTTAGAAAGGCAAATTTGATTTGCATGTCAAAGAATGAGAAAGGACAGGGGTCCTCAGTTCTCCAGCTTATTTATCCTCTCCTCATCCCCCTGCCTCTCCTCACACCCCCCCCCACAACCTTCCTTTGGCATTCCTAAGGCGTGATTGCTGCATTAACGCACCCAGTCACCATGGCAGAGATCTTGGGGTTTCTTGAGCTGTTGGATCCTGTTGAACATCCCCGTTAAACTTCGCCCTTGCTGCTGCGTGCGGGAGCTGCCCACGCAGACCAAAGTTCGGTCCCCAGCCCACCGGCTCTCCCCCACAGGCGCTGACGTACGAGGCTCTGCAGGAGGCGGCGAGGGAGGGAGGCTGTTTGGGAGAACGTGTCTCTGGAGCTGTGACTGTTTGCTGAATGTGCACACACAAGTGGGGTTGGCTGGGAACCAGGTGAGAGCACAGCGTGTCCCCGCTCTCAGGGAAAGCCCACTGACCCTGCTGCTCGTCCTCAGCAGCTGGTGATGGGTGGGAGGAAGGAGTGGAGGGGGAAATCCCTCCCTGACCCTCCCCTTGGGTGGGCTTCTTGTGCCGCTTTTCCTGTGTGGGAAGGGATGAAGTTGCCTGGGCTTTAGAGGAGATCTGGATCTGTTAGGCTTGAGGCCTGCCTGAAGAACTAAAAGGCAAAGAGCTTTTTCCTCTCCTTCTCATCACTCTGTGATTCTTTCCCAGTTTCCAAAAGCTTTTCTGGTTTGTTTTTGGGCTTGTTTCTTTTTGTTCTTTGATGTTTTTGCTTCACGTGTGGGTCAGACCACACTTCTCTGTGGGGATCAACATTCACTGCCTGGATCTTCTGGAGTGGGAGAATGAGGAAGATGCTGATACACAGCTGGGAAGAGTGTTTGAACCTCAGGATGTTGCTTCCAGCCACCTGCTCCTGAGACCATCAGGGCAGTACCTTCACCTGATGCTAAGGCTGGTTACGCCAAGAACTCAGGACAATTCAGCTTTGCAAAGATACCAGTGCCTGCCATGACTGGCCAGAGGAAGAGAATCACAGAGTGGTTTGGGTTGGAAGGGGCCTTAAAGATCATCTCATTCCAACCCCCTGCCCTGGGCAGGGACACCTTCCACCAGACCAGTTGCTGCAAGCCCCATCTAATACCCTCCTCTCTGTGTGCTGAAAACAGTCCTGCATGCAGGGACAGTCATTCCACCATGTGCTTGTGTCCTGCCACCACCAGCTGTGAGGAGGAGGAGGAGATCCTCATTGTTAGGGTGTGCTGAGACATCATTGGGATCACTGGCTTAGGGACATTTAAGCCTTTGTTTTCTATTCACAGTGTCTCACTTTCCCAGGCCTGGCAGAGAGCAGGGAAGAGTCATCTGCAGCCTGAGCTGAGATCAGTGGGAGCAGGGCTGTCATCCTGCTCGTGTCCAGGGCTGTTCTCACGCCCCATTTCCTTTGTGGACAGAAAGAAGAGTTATCAGGAGCCTGCACCTGCTTCCAGCTGAGGAGAGGAAACACTTCTGGAGGGAGCAGAGGATGGTGGTGGTGTCTCAGGAATCCAGGAGGGATCAGGGCTCTGTTGGGCTCTGCACAGCAGAGGTTGATACTGAGAGCTGGTGGTCAGGGTGGTTGGAAAAATCATTGCTGTGCGCAGGAGAGGACTCGGAATTAAAGTCATCACCCTGATGGTTTGTAAAACTGAGCTGCTGGTGGCAGTGAGAGCTGCCCCAGGCCACAGAGGACATGTTCCCCAGCCCATGGATCAGTGAGGGCTCTACCTTCCCTTCTTGCCCTCCCTGTGCCTGGCTGCTCACTGGTGAAGAACACCTTGGCCGGTGCTCAGCTGCCCCATCACCCTCCTGGCTGCCTTTGGGCATGGCTGGGGCTCTGTGCTCCATCCCACAGCAGAGCTTTATTCCTGGGGACACTCAGTTCTGTCCTGGCTGTGTCCCAAAGGCCCTGGAGAGCCAAAGATGTCCAGACAGCTAAGCTGCATGGTCTGAGGGAAGGGAGGGCAAATACATCCAAGTTAAGGAGTGATCATGTTAATGTGGTGCATTAATGAGGAAACTGGAATAAAGGACTTCATCAGAGATGTAAAGTGAATTTGTGGCAGGCTGGAAGTCTCCTAATGAGTGCTCTCCCCTGAGTTTTCTACCCATTTGTGAAGCCAGGACAAGCTGTTTTGAAACAGTACATTAACTCGAAGCACTAAGAGGCTTCCAAGAGATGGGAGGGGAGGAAGGAGCCAGGAGATGGGAAGGAAGGAGCCAGGAGATGGGAAGGAAGGAGCCAGGAGATGGAGGGAAGCGCTAGAGGCAGCAATGCTGAGAGATGCAGCTCAGAGCTCCTCTGGGACCTGAACTCCCCTGTGACTTTGGGCAGGACCAGGAGCCTGGACACCCCAGCACAACGAGATGTGACTCAGTCCTGGACACCAGCCCAGCCCTTCCCTAACACCACCCCCTGCTTGGAGACACCTTCCCACACGAGGAGCTGGGCAACAACACCACCAGGTCTCCTCTGGCACAGGCACCCAGCAGCTCCACTTACCTTTGTGTAATAAGGTTAAATCCCTGCCTCATTAGAGCCCTCAAATGAAGTCCCCACCTTGGTGGATCAATAGCATTTTCCATGATGCACTTGTGACACCAAGCCTGGCAGATGGATTGATGCTGGGAGCCTGGAGCAGAGTCAGACCCAGCGTGGGCAGGGCTTGTTGTCAGGGGGAAAAAGGGCAAATTTCCATGGAGAGCAGCAGCTGATGGCAGGGGCAGGAGGTGTGGGGCAGTGGGGGCACGAGGACAGTGTCTCCTGGCAGCTCGTGGGGCTTGGTGCTGGTTCCCAGTTCAGACTTCCAGGGCTGCTACAGGAGAAAGGTCCTGGTGTGTGAGAGGCCTGTGGCAGAAATGGTCTCCTCCAGGTGTGTCTGCTCTGGGACTGGGGTCTAAAATGGGCTGTCCTTTCTACTCCCCCCTTCTCCTTCCCTCTGAGCAAGGTCTGGGAGAGGAAAGGCTGAAGGAGCAACCTCCATGGGGTGGTTGCAGTGACAGGAGGGTGCCTGGGGCTGCGTGGTGCCATGCTGGCCCCTCTGCACAGGGGCACAGCCTTCCCACCCCAGCAGCCACATCACAGCACTGTCCCCAGGAGCTGCCACCATGCCCTGACTGAGATGAGACCAAAAGGACCCTCCAGCTGCCTTGAGCCTTCTGGAAAGATCTTTACAGGTGTCTCCCAGTGGCTCAGCTGGGGACTGGATCCAAGAGAGGAGTGCCCAGGGCTGAGTGTGAGGTGAGCTGGGGCAGCTGGGGATCCCAGGTGGCAGATCACTTCTCTCTGAGCTGCAGCCAGGCCAGGAAAATCTGTGGCCAGAAGGAATCCTGGCAGTCCCAAATCCCAGCTCTGGGATGTTTGTACTTCTGCCAGCTCCCCACACATGGAGGCTTAGAAGGGACCTCTCTGATGAGGACCAGAGACCACCCACCTCATCCCAGCCACCTGCCCCACTCCAGGTGCCAGGGCTAAGGTCACCTCTTCATCTTTCATCCCCATCTCCCTCACCCAGTGCCTTTCCCACCTCCCTCACCCCCCCCCTTGCCCCTCAGGACTGCTAAGCCCCAATCCCCCAGTGCTGGGTGCTTGTTCAGCTGGCTGGAGGAGCAGGCAGGGCAGCTGGTGGGTGGTCAGAGCATGGGCTACAACCCCTTCTTCCTGCTCTGCAGCTGGACACCACACGGCTGGGTGATGGGGAGGGGAATGGGACCAGTCTGCTGCATGAACTGGGTGAATTCAACCCTTCCATGTCAAGCCTGGCTCTCTTGAACAGCTCTATGCAAAATCAGAGCCTTCTGTAGAGCCAGCCTTTCCCAGCCTCCTCCCTGGGAGCAGGGGTAGTTCAGAGGAGCAATCATAGCCTTAAAACCATTTCTCACCCTCCAAACCCAAACACCTCCTGCCTGCAGGGTGCCCACATTGTGGCAAACCAGAACTCCTGGGTGCTGGCTATATTTCCTTACTAAATCTGTAACAGCACAATTTATTCAATATATCTGGCATTTAAAAAATGGGATTTCTTCTGTTGAAGATAAGAGGTGTATCTCCTCTGCAGATACACCCAGAGGTGACCTGGGGGCTGTCACAGACTTGTACTCAGGCAGAGGTGGAGGAGTGGGCTCCAGGCAGAGGCTGCTGCCCACCCCAAGGCGTGAGGGGTGAGTGGGTGCCTTGGAATAAAACACAAAAGCAACAGGAGAAGGGCAAAGCTGATGAAAATGCCCAGAGCAGCTGTGGCAGTGTGGGCAATGCGGTGACACCGCAATTGGCTGTCACTTATTTTGAGGCTTAGCATCTCTGGCTTGTTTAAGAAACCTTGTTTTTCTGTCCCATGAGCCCTCTTAGGAGCTGAAGCATTTGTGCAGCCCAAAAGTCTCTGACCTGCTGCCAGCAGGGATGCAGGAGGAAGCCCAGGGAGCAGGAGAGACTCCTTGTGAGGAGTGGGGCTGCTGGCCATTTGGGCTGAAAAGGTCTGATTTAAAGGTAAGAGGAAGGAAGAGACTGTCCTGTGTCTCTGGCTCATACAGGGAGCAGTTCATGAGTTGATCCCCACCCTTGGGAGCTCATCCCTGGCCTGGAGAGCAGGGAGGGGAGAGGGCACACAGCTGGTGTGGGTGCTGCCAGGGCAGTGGGGCTGTCTCTGTGCAGGCAGAGAGCTGAGCTCTTTGTTCATCCCTGCTTCGAAGCAAGAGAAAAACACTCCTGCCGAGTGCATCCAGAAATAACCCAGGCCTCCAGCAGCCAAAAAGCTTCCAAGGGGGAATTTTAAAGTGCTGGGAATTTGGCCTCTCAGCCTGTGCTTGGGGCTCCTCTGCTGTTACAATGTCCCAGGCAGGGAAAGGCTGACCCTGAACACAGCCCTGATCCTGAGGTTCAGGAATCCTCATCTCAACAGGGAACAGGGAACAGTTCAATCCTGGCTCACCCCAAGGCCCTCTCAAGGTCATCTTTTCACCCCAGTCTTTTCCAGCACCACCACTACCACAGCTCCTGCCTGGAAAGGACACTGGTGATGGGCACTTTCCATGTGGGATGTGCTTCAGGGGTCATGGTGCCCCAAAATACCTCACAAGCCCCTCACTTTGCTGTATCCCTGAAATGAGGCCTCCTTCAGGGACAGCCCTGTTGCTGGTGTGGCCAGGATTTGGGAATCTGGAAAGGGAATGCAATAAGGATGAGAGGTTCCATTGCCTGCAGAAGGGAGGAGCTGGGGGCATTTAAAAACAGGCCTTCCCTGTCTCTGGAAAGGACAGCAGAATCCTGCACTGTCCATATGGGATTTGAGTCACATCGTGAAGAGAACGGTCCCTCCTGTGACACATGTCAGAGGCTGCAGGGAAGATAATGTTGCTTCATTGCTCTGGCCCCACTGTTTGTTCACCCACAGGGATGTCCTGGCCAGCTTTTCCATGTGTCAGCATCTCCTCAGCACCCCAGAGCAAGGGCATCGTGTGGCAGATGCTGCACGAGGGACAGACACCTTGTCACAGAGCAGCAGCTCTGCTCCAGCTCCATCCCTTCACCTGGGGCTCTAACCCAGCACATTGCCCAGCTTCCAGCATCCACAGGCAGGCTGCAGCTTCTGGGAACCTCCTGTGCCCCTGGTCGGATGCTGCATGCCCCAGAGTGCCCCTCTGGGGCAGGACACCCACAGGGGATGACCCGAGTGCTCTGGGCACACGCAGGAGCTCGCTGGAGATGCGTTGGCTTGGCAGGGCAGATCCCCTGATGGATACAGGATCATCTGTTTATTTTAAGTTTTACAGGGGGCATTTTCCCTTGCCAGGAGTTGGAGAATAGAGGGCCTGGGTACCATCTGCCCAGGGGACTGGTGAATCATCCTATTTTCCAGTTAACAGCACTTGTTTGCTTTGGGAGATCTCCAAGTTAAGGGGGAAGAAAAAGAAAACCCAGCCCATGGATCTTTTCCCACACAATAAGAAAAATGCCTTGTTTTCTTTTTTTTTTTTTTTCTTTTTTCCCAAAAGCCAGTGTCAACTCTGCTTTTACTTAGCAGTGGGCTGGATAAAAATAGACAGTGAAGTCATGATGCCTTTGGAAGAACCAGGTATGGCCTGGGGAGAGGGGGTGAGAGGAGACAGGCTTTGGGGACAGGGACAAAATCCAGCATGATGCAGGGAGTCAGGGTCTGTCCCTGGAGAGCTGCTGGTTAGCCCAGAGTCTTGTGATTTCCCTGGCATGTTGCTGGGAGGGGCAGGAGCCTCTCTGGTGGATGCTCCAGAGTTCAAGCTGCTGGGATGGGGCTGCAGCCCAGAGAACACCAGGAGATCAGCTCTGTGCAAAGCCGAGGCACTCGGAGCTGGAGGCACTCTGGGAAGCAAGGGGAAGCAGCAGGGAATGGAAGCCAAAGGGTTGTGCTCCTGCTTTCTCCAGGACCATATTGCTGCTGCCTTCTCTCTTGGTTTTCTGCTCAGATCTGTGTGTTCCTCCCGTTTGATCACCTTGCCAGGCTGAGAGCACGCTGGGCTCCTTGGAAGGAGCGTGCCTGGCAGAGACTTTGATGTCTCCTGCTCAGGGCAGGGGCCCTGGAAGCCACTTGGACATCTGGAGCACGAGGAGATGCAGCTGGTGTCCATTTTTTGGTTCTGCTGCTGGGGTGTCCTGTGGCAAAACCTTCCTGGGGCTGCTTATGCAGAGCTGGGGCACATCCTGAGCTCAGCCAGGCCTGGGGTGGCTGCAAGTAAAGATCCTCTGGGGCAGAGTCTCTGGTATTTCTGCACCACAGGACAAATCAGGGATGTGAAAGCAGCTTTCCAGCCACACAAAAGGATGTGAGAGCCCGGGACTTACCACAGAAATGCCGAGTCCCTCTGTAGGCCTGTTTGTCTCAGATGTGTCTTGGTTGAGTGCTGAAGAAGACCCCAAATCGCTGACTGTGGTGTCCCCTCTGTCACCACACAGCTCCTGTGCTGTCCTGCCAAAGCCACTGCCCCAGCTTTGGACCTTTCCAACCAAGCACCTGCTTAGGTCATGACTGAGATGAGTTTGGCTGGCCCCAGCACGCCCTTCCACAGGTATTTCTGCACATGCTTGGAAGCACCATGGAAGCTGCAAGGAGATGCCAATTTTACATAGCAAAAAGCTGCTGCCCAGCAGGAACACTGGGCCCTGCCAGGACCAGGGGAGATGGAGCTTCAGGCTTTATATTTTCAGGATATAATGTGAGGGTTTTTTTTTTGCCCTTCTTCTTAAACAAACTCAAACTTTCAAGGAAAAGAAATAATTTCTGTGGAAACTTTATCCTCGCCCCACAAAGAAGGAACCTTCTATCAACAAGAAAATTCACATGTTAGGGAAAAAAACATGTCCTTTTCTCTTCCACCTGCTCCTGAGCCATGGTTTCTCTGCAGCAGGAGGCTGGAGAGGCGTGAGGGGAATATCTGCATTTCTCTGGGATCAGTCACTGGAACCGGCATTATCACTGGAACGATGGGCTCAGCCCGGGCCGGCCGTGCCAGGGCGGCTCCACCGCAGCGCTCCCGGGTTTATTTTTGTCCGGGCTTGGAGCGGGGGTGGCGGAGATCAGGTGACAGTGCCCGAGGAGCGCCTGGCATCGCCTGTCCTGCCACCGTGCGTGCACACGGCGGTGGGAGCAGGGAGCAGGCAGGGATGAGGGACAGGGATGAGGGACAGGGATGAGGGGACAGGGAGCAGGCAGGGATGAGGGACAGGGATGAGGGACAGGGATGAGGGGACAGGGAGCAGGCAGGGATGAGGGAGCAGGGCTGGGCGGGCAGGGTGGCTGCTCCTCCTCACAGATCCTTTCTCTTGGATGAGCCTGCCCTGGAGACCCTCATGGGAGAGGGGATGCTCTCACAGTGTGGGAACCATGGATGCTCCCACTTGAGCTGGCTTAGAGCTTTGTAGTCCAGTCTGGGGAATCAAAGCAGTGGCTGTGCTTTGGTACTGGGATTAGGAGCTGGAAACCAGTTTGTGATGGAATTGAGTTGTGGGCATACAGGAGGTGACCAAGGAGACACAGAAAGGAGTGTGGTGGAGCCAGGGAAGCCCAGCTCCCCAGGAACCACTGCAGTGCTTCCATCTCTGAGCTTGCCTCTTCTTCCATATGGTTTCCACACTGGGTTGTGTTTGAGCAGCACCAGAGAGTCCAGTTCATTCCTGGTGCTGTCCCAGAAGAACAGCCAGCCTGGCAGATGTGGCTGTGATAAACTTTGAGTTGACTAATTTGGCAAGCTAGTCAAATCTGCCAACGTCCCTGGCCACACAGGAAGCTTTCCAACAAGAATCCATCCTGGATCCATCCCCAGCCTCAGCAGAGGTGAGTATGGCACTGCCAGAGGGTTCAGCCTCTGCTTTCTTCACCACCTGAAAACAATCTGCAGCACTGGAGAGTTTTATTTCCCAAGGGGCTGAGAAAAGAGAGGAGCCTGGAGTTAATCAAAGTCTGGGAAGTGTGTGGGAGCAGCTGTGACTGCAGGAATCTCACAGGGTCTGTGCTGGAGAGGGAGCAGAGCTGCACTGGGGTCTGGGGGCACGGGGTGCAGAGGGATGGGGTCTGTTCAGAGAGTGGCTCTGTGGGAACAGAGGAACATTAATTTCTCAGGTATGGGATGAGGAAGAGGGTCCAGGGTGCTGTGCCCCAGCTGGGGGTGCAGGTATGTGTGGCATCACATGTGTGTTCACTGTTCAGAGGCCTGAGCAACATCACACAGCCCAGGGTGCTGGGACTCAACACACAAGTCCAGCCTGACCTCAATGGGAGCCAAATGCTCTGTGGCAGAGGCTGGAGCTCTCCCTGAGCCTGGGGCTGTTCCAGCTGTGGTCTGGGAGCCACACACTGCAAACACCCCTCCTTTGCAGGCCATCCTGCAAAGAATCCCCTTTTATATAAATCCCAGCACACGATGCCAGAGTGGAAGGAGCCTACCCTGCCCCAGCAGGTCATTTCAGGCTTGGCTGAGCTTCTTTCCTCTCGAGGGGATGTTTGCCAGCCTCTCGGAAATGGCACTGGTGGGATCTGCAGCCCCAGCACAGCACTGTCAGTCGAGGACCTGCAGCTTGGAGCAGCAAATCCCTCCTGCAGCAGGATAAGGATGGATGATGTGGGAGCATGTGGAAATCTGGCAATGGATGCATTGAGCCTAACTCAGCCTCCAAGGGTCTGACCCTGTTGGTGCCTCCCAGCTGTGTCTCCCTGGATCCCTGGGGGTGTGTGGACATCTCTGATGTTGAGATCAAAGAGCCTGTGTGCATCCACAGGGCTGGAAACACACGGTGGAAGGGATGCAGGCACAAAGCACTCTGCACTCTCAGCACAACCCTTACCTTGCCGTGTGGGCAAAGGACACACACACACAACAGCAGTAAAGCTGTGGGTATTACCTGTCACTTTTCCTGAGGGGGAAGGCTTCCAGACTGCTCTGCTGGGTGATATTCTGCAGACATTTAACAGGAGCTAAACCCAGCTGGGATTTGTAGCAAGGTCTGATGCATCCCCCACTCTCTGGACTGTCACGTCAAGGCAATGTGTCTTCCTGGGCTGATTAGGGAAAGTGTCAGGGACCTCACAGCCAAGACTGACAGGCCAGGGCTTCTCCTCTCACTCTGCTGTGTTTCACTAATTGCACCTCTCCCTAATTAAAAATCAGTGGTGTGGCTTTGGCAGCTGGAAGTCAGGTCCCCGAGGCGAGCCCGGGGCAGAGGTTGGGAGGTGGAGAAGGATGGAGCCAGCCCTGGAGCCTGGTACATCCCTGCCATGGCCAGGTGCTGCAGAGGAGCCAAACATCCAGGAGAGTCCTCCTGAGGAGGCACAAAATCAGAGCCCACCTTGCCAGAGATGTGGGACAGCCGAGGGTGTCCTGGGCCCTGAGCTGTTGTTGAGCAGGAGGGAAATGCTCTGTGCCAGCTGCAAAGTCCCTTTCCAGGTGGCAGTGGTGGCTCCAGTGCCATGTGGAGCTGGGAGCTGGGGCTCTGCAGCAGAGGCAGCAAACCCAGGATGCTCTGGTGAGCTGGACACTCTCTACCTCTCCCAGGGGACAGGAAGGGCCAGCTTGCTGCCAGGCACTTAAAATCAGACAAAATAAAAACTGGATGATCTACAGTGCAGGTTCCTCTTGGCTTGTTGGTTGCTGATCTATCAGCTCTTTTTCCTTCCTTATTTCCACATGAGGAAAAAAGTTTTGTTTCAGGTGTCTTCCCACGGGATAATAATCTCTCCAAGCAAACTCACCCTGGGTGAAGGCAGGAGGAGCAGCCAGCCAGCAGCACCAATGTACAATGTCAGCAGCTCCGGGGTGATTTCATTAACGAGTTCTTGTGCTCTCACTGCATCAGTGCAGGCTCACAGACACCAGTGAGTGTCTCAATCCCCTGCCACGTTCCACTAGGCCAGGCTGCTCCAAGCTCCATCCAACCTGGCCTTTTCATACTTGCACATGCCCTGTTTGGAAATCCATGGGTGAAGGGGGTGTCTGTCTGTCTGTCAGGATGTCAGATAAGGACAGGACAGGGGAAGCTTTTGTTGCCCAGGGAAGCTGTAGGTGGGAATAGAGACATCAGCTCCTCTCACCTTAGAGGCTGCTAGAGAGAGGGTGAACTGCACAGCAGCCATTTCAAGGGGATGAAAAAGGGAGGGTTTAGGAGAGGCAGGACACTGATCTCTCTGCTGGGCATGGACATCTTCCAGGAATTGATGAGCAGACTTTGGAGAGTGGCTGGAAGCCTTCAGTGTGGTGGTCTACAAGAGAGCCTGAGAGGGACTTTGGGCGTGGAATGACAGGACAAGGGGTAATGGCTTCAAAGTAACAATGGGCAGGGTTAGTTGGGATAGTGGGAAGAAATTCTTCACTATGAGGCCCTGGCAGAGGTTGCCCAGAGAATCTGTAGCTGCCCAGGCAGTGTCCAAGGCCAGGCTGGACAGGGCTGGTGTAGTGGAGGATGTCCCTGCCCATGGCAGGGGGTTGGAATGAGATGATCTTTAAGGTCCCTTCCAACCCAAATCTCCCCAGGGAAACAGAGAGGATCATGCCCAGCTCCCCTCTCTGGCCCACAGCCAGGGAGGACTTGCAGATGGAAAGCTCGTGGCTGGGGCTGGCTGCTCCTGATGGGCTAATAATACCCCTGGGAGAAGGTCAGGTGGGCAGCAGCACGGGCAGCTCCCATTACAGGCTGCCATGCATCACCCTCAGCTGCCAGAGCCTCCAGAAAATTTTGGGATGTCTTGCAGGAGAGCTGGCAGTGCCACCCCTCCTCTGTTGGTGGATTTCCAGGGAGATGGCAGCAGGTGGCTGCCAGTGGTTATCTGCACCATGGCACAGAGAATTTAACCCCCAGCACCATCCCTGCCCTGCATCCCCCAGGTCACCACATCCTCCCCTGCTTCTCCATCCTAGCAGGACCTGGCTGCCACCAGGCAGGCCACCGTGCTGTCCCACGGCCACAAATGTCCCAGCAGAGAGGGTTTTTCTTGCTGAAAAGCTGCTTAGCAGCTTATGGAAACAATAAAAGTAGTATTATCTTCAATGGTGAGGCAGATGGTTTGGATGATTGGTTTGACTTTTAAGCTGGATTTGAGCTAGGGATATTCTGATTTTTAACAATTTTTGGCTGGTCAGACTCTGGCAGTGTAATCCCCAGATTCCTGCTCCCATAAATCCACTCCTCTCTGTGCTGGGGGCTCTGGGATGGACACCTGCCCTGGGAGGGGCACCTCAGACACCTGCATGTGAGGGGGCACCCAGACCCCCCCCCACCTGGGCTGGCAGCCACCAACAGCCACCCCTGTCCCCCTGACCTTGGGGGGACAATCCCCCCCTGTGCTCCCATCCTGCGTGGGCAGCTCTGCAAATCCAGGGCTGGCAGGAGCCCAGCCCTGAGCTTCTCTCCGCAACATTGTCTTTTGCAGAGGGATTTATTTAGTTTTTCTCCTAATTATCAGGAGCTGAGGACTTCCTGCCACCATCTGAGGGCTGGTACCAGCCCTCGGTGCTCCTTCTCCTGACAGAGCCTGTTCCTGCTGTCACCCCCGCAGCCGGTGTCAGTGTGGAGTGCTCAGAGATGACATCCTGCCCAGCAGGACATGGCCAGGGGCCTTCTCCATCCCTCCTGCAGCAGGGACCCTCAGCCACCCAGGAGTCCCTCCAGGGTTAAGGGATCTGCCTCACTCCAGGACCCCCAAGCAGCCCCTGGGGTTGCCCTGTAGCCAGGGGTTTGGGAAAGAAGGGATTTGGGAATGAAATCAGTGTTCAGATCTGTTGGGGTTGGAGTTGGGGCAGCTCCAGACAAATAAAATCCATGTCTGGGGTCTCGTGGTTAACCCTTTGCTGAGGGACGTGCAGCAATGTCTCAGGTAATGAATTAACTGCCCCAAACCCCACAGCTTCCCCACCTAAGAAGAGCCATCACATCCAGAACATCCTGTGTAGTAGAATGGTTTTTATTTAGCAAATCTCCAGAGCATTAAAATAAAACTCCTGTAAAACAAGGGTCATCTTTGTGTGTACATTGAAATCGTAAACTGAGAAAAAGTGGAAGACTTCTACAGAGGTCAAAGGTCACCCAAAACATCCCTTCAAGAGAAATATCATCGGTTTTCTGCTCCCACTTTGAGCTCCAGTGCTGGTCAGCAGTCACCAGTGAAGCAGAGGAGAGGGAGGGAAAGAAGGATGGGGACAAAGGGTCTGGGAAATCTTTACCCAGCTTGCTTCAGTCCTGCACCCGGATCATGAAACACCAGGGGGGAAAAATGTTGTGAAACAACAGGGGAGATTTTCGGTCTTTTTGTGAGAGGCAGAGGGAGGTGAACCCGGCAAGGGCGGGTCCCAGGGAGGTGCCAGCAGGGATGGCGACGGACCTGGCTGCGAGCTCGGTGCCCGATCCCAGCAGCCTTTCCCCTGCCGGCTCCCGCGGGGCCTGGCAAAGCTCTGTCAGAGCTGCCAGGCTTATCTTTAGCTCTGTTCCCTCCCTCGCCCCCGCGCCCACCTCCTCGCCGCGCTCCGCGTCCCGGCCCCCGCCAAAACACGCGTTATATAAGCGCTCCAGAACCATCTGGGGCTGAGTCAGCCACGAACCCAAACGGACAGCAAGCCCCCGAGGCGGGGATGCCGACCCACGGATAACGGGATTTTGGGGCCATCCCCCCGCCGGTGCCACCCCTGAGTGTCCGGCACCCCCACGCCGGAGCAGGGAAGGGGACAGCGAGGAACGCCCCAGCCTGGGGGATGGGAGTGATGCTGGGGGTCGTCAGGCAAAGAGGGGAAGGTTTAATTACATACTAATGAGGTGTTTCCAAAATAAATGTGCCAGCTGCAGGGGAAGAGGAGAGGGAGTGTCGGCTGGCTGGGGAAGGGATGCTGATCTGTCAGCTTGAACACATCCTCTCCTTCCTGATATCCCGCGGGAAACCCTTCTCACTTCTCCCCTTAAATCAGCACCACCGAGCCCAGTTTGATTCCAAATTTATTCATTTGGGGTTTCCCCCCAAAGCCCGGGGTCAAGACAGGAGATGTCCTTCACCTCCTTCATAAAAATCACCGTATTTCCCTGTGAGCAGCACCTCAGGAGCGTTTGTGACCTGAACTTTGCAGTGTTGTGCTGATTCACAATGGCTTGTCACAAAAAAACTGCCTAAAAGTGACAGAAAAAGGGACGCTGACTCATGTGTTTGCCTTTCCCGAGTGAGGAGAAATGTGAAAGGTGAACAAAGTACTTAGCGGGTGATAATTACATTCTGCGCTGAAAAAAGCCAATCCATATTAATAAGCTGGAGTGTTATTGCTAGTAGAGGCATTTTACAATTAAAAAAAATTAAAGTATTTGAGGTTTTTAACCTTGACAGTGACCTGTTAACAACAAGTGTAAGGAAACCCCTAATTTTGTCCCACTCACAATTAAAAATCTTTGTTAAGGAGAAACTCCAGCTGCTGCCTTCCTGGACTCCCTGCAGCATGCTGGAGGCTGATTCCCTGGCTGGATCCTGATTTTAGTGGGATAAAACCTGGTGTGGGATGGAGTGGAAGAGCTGGCCCCTCTGGCAGAGCTCTTGGTATTGCCTTTATGGAGGGGGAGAAAGGAGTTGGAGAGGGTCCACCTTAATGTAGGATGAAAAAGCAAATTGCCAGCAGGAGAGCAGAGATGCTGCTCCGTTACTATGGTTACCCCCAGAGACAACCCAGCATCCCTGGGTATCCGTGAGGTACCCGAGCTCCTCCCGGACACCTGGAACAGCCCTGGGGCAACTCGGGTGGGCAAGGGACCAAATCTGAGGGGTCTGTAGGGTCTGAGCCTCTTGGAGAGCCTGGGGAGAGGATGAATACAGGATGGATGGAGAAGCAGCATCTCCAACAGGGCCAGGGCAAAGTTCCTTGCCTTCATCCCTCTGGGGTGAGGTGCTGGTGGGAACAGTTCCCAGCCCCTCTGCCCACCCTCTGCCTCTTGATGACAGACTGGCTCAGCCAGATTTCAGTGGGTTTGAGCCAAACCCATCCAAGCTGATGAAAAGACACCCTGCTTTTGGGGAGGCCAAAAACCTCTGCAAGGGCACAGAGAGATGCTCTGATCCCCTGAATCCAAAGGGAAGGAGGCAGGAGGGCAGTCAGTGAGGGCTGGTGCATTGCTGAGTTCAGAGAAGGTTTTAGCCCTTAAAGACATCTTGAATATTAGAAGTGGAGGTTGCCAGCTAAGTAACAGCCCCAGACTCATTACACTGGTGCCCATCCCTGCTGAAAACTTCCCAGCCAGGCCTGTGAGGTGTAAGCAAGGTCATTCCCCTCAGAGGCACCCACTGCCTTCCCATCCCTGCTGCTCCCACTCCTCAGTTCAGCTCTCGAAGATGAGGATGGCTGGACTGGAAATAAAGCAAGGACCAAACACCCCGGCAGCACATTTCCCGTGGTGCCAGCATCAGCTCGGCTCCCTGGGGATTTCTGTACAAGCAGCCACCGAGGGAGGAATTCTGGAGGCAGTGGGAACCGTCCCCAGGGAGCTGCCGGCTCCTGAATCATTAAATGCTTCCACAAATGAAGCGCTGGGGTTTGTAGTGCAAACGGCTGTGTGAGGAGTCACTGCTGCATGGCAAAGCAAACCCCGGCAGGCAGCGGAGGCACGGGAGCCGTGGGAAGCTGCTGCACGGGCCTGTGCGTGTCCCCAGCAGAGAGGCTGGCAGGGCTCTGCCAGAGCATCCCCCACCTCCTCCCTGGCATTTTCCTTCCCGAGATCCAGCCCGTGGTTTGGAGTAGAGTTTTTCCCATCTCCTCTCCTGCCTGCCTCTAACAGGCCATTATCCCCGAGAACCCCCGCTCCTCTCCTCAGCAAGAGAAAAGCTTCCAGAAAAGCATCTGGTCCAGATTTAAAGGCATTAAGAGACAGAGATTGGTGGCTTGTTCTAATAGCTAATCATTATTAAAAGATCGCTCCTTATTTCCAAGATAGATTTGTCTGGCTCCAGCTTCCAGGAAGAGGTGGTTATTATGCCTCTCCCTGCTAGATTAAGTTACCTCTGGGTACCAGTGTATCCTCCCTGTGACAAATGCTGTAATCAAGTCACCTCTCAGTCTCCCCCTTTGCTAAATTAAACGGGCTTTGCTCTTAAATCTTGCTTAGCCCCAGCCCTCTCTGTGATGATTAGAGTGAGTGGCTGGCGGGGATTTTTTTTTTTTAATGAGTAAAAAACTTCCTTATGGTGAAAGGGATGGAGCCTACGGGACCCAAGAGGTCGTTACTGGTGGGTGGAAATGCTCAGCCAGCGGTCACCTGAACTGGATTCAGCCCGTGCCCAGCCTGAGGAATGATGATGGATAATTTCCCCAGGTCATCTCAGCACACGAGCCCCGTTCCCTGTGGCAGCCAGGTGTGAAAGCCAGGAGGAAAATCCAGGATGGCAAATCCAGGGGCCCTGTGTCCACCGGGCCATTAACCTCTCTGTAAATAGCATCTCACACTCACACTGTCTCCGCTTTCCTCCAGCCGTGACCATTGGAGACATTCAAACTGTCACTTGGACGTGGCGTGATGTCCCCTGAGGTCCCCACAGGAGGCAGTGCCTGTAGGAAACAGATCCTCCAGGGCCCAAGGGGACCAAGGTCGCTCTGGGAAGATTTGTTGGGTTGGTTTTGGATGGCTGGGCTCGTTCTGCCTGACACATTTTCCCATCTCCGGGCTCCCTGCGTGGCTGCACTCCGTTCCTGTGGGCAGAGCCACTGGAGCGAGTGGTACCCAGGGAGGGGCTGTGTTTGGGGGGCCTCTGCAGAGCCCCCCCCCTTGATTCTGAGCATTCCTGCAGCAGGGAGGAAAATTATCCTCCCAAGAAAAAATCAGATGCGTGTTTTCTGCTCCTGCCTAAAGGCAGCAGGATGGATATTTGCTAAAAGGCTCTTAAAAATAATCTCTCTTTGTCGTGCTGGCCCCAGTCTTGCTCAAAGTTTGCTCCACATATCCTGTGTGTGTGACAACTGACAGACTTGGAAACACGTTGGAAGTTGGCTACAGGCAGACACTTCACTATGATCTTTAAAATATACATCATGACGCGAGATATTTTAAATAGATCAAAATACATTTATTACATATTTATATTATTTTCTCTAGTCTATTTATATCTTTTGGAGACTCTTATATATAATATATATAATATATTTAAAATAACATAAAATTGGCCAGTTTTGTCATCTGAAATACATTTTACAAATATATATATACATTGTCACATATATCTCAAATATATGTGCAATGAGACAGAGAAACACCAGAGGTGGAAAAGGTACAGATACTTCATTGCATCCCTCAGCTTCTCTACCACCATTGCCCCAGCGAACAGACTCAGCCTTTCATCCCTGGCAAACCAGTGCTCCCAGTTGCCAACCTGCCCTGTGAACTGGTGCCAAACCCACGTGGGGCCAAGCCTGGGGGGCACTGGGGTGTGTTTGGGGGGGAGATGGAGGGGAGACGGTGCCCTGGGAGTGAGCAGCAGGACAGATGTGCACAACTGGTGGCCGAGGGGATGGGTGGCATCGGGTTGGGCGCTGTCCCACGTCCTGTCCCTGCTCCTGATGCATCTGGATCCTGCCCTGTGCCAACCCCCCCGTGGCAGCATTCCTGAATTGGGGGGTGGGAGAGCAGGATGTGGCCAGAGTGCTGGACACAGCCACAGCAGCCACACGCTCGTTTCTGTGTGCAAGAAATGGGAGGGGGACACACACACACACACACAGGGGACTCTTTTGGTTGTCAGCACGAGAGGAAAGGGAAGAGCAGGAGGGTTTAAAAATAAACATATTTGTTCTGCCTTATTAAAGATAGAAAAGGTGGCTCTGAAATCATCTCCTACAAAAGGTTTGAAGGTCAAGCAGGCACCGAATCGCTAAAGGTTGAGCGCTAAGTGATTGTCCCAGCCCTAAAAGCCAAAGTGCACTAAATTCAGTGATGAGAAGCTAAGGCTCGTCCCGATGGCCCCCGACCCCCCCCGGCAGAGGGAGGACCCCCCAGGGCACAGGATGCTCTTCCCAGAGGTGGATTTGGGGCACGGGGATGCTTTCTGCCCTCACTGGGGCGATTTTTAGGGTGAGGGCAAAGTGGATCCGCAGCAGGGGCAGCCCCGACCCCCGGCTTGGGGAGCTGCTGCCACCGGAGGCTGCCACGAGCCCCGGCCCAGGGCAATCCCTGCGGGATGCTGCCAAGAGGATTAGCGGCTCTCCTTCCTCGCACTCCTGCCATCCTTCAAGGATCAAGTGTAACGGAGCAAACCCCAGGGATGGAGCTGGCTTGCTGGAGGAAATGGCCGGCGGCTGTTTTTTGTGGGGGGGACATTTCACCTTGCTCGTCTCCAAGCCCCTTCCCACAGGGATTCCACTCCACAGAAACCCCCAAAGCATCCCTGTGCCTTCCCAGCCCCCTCAGGAAACCCGAGTGCTGAACTTGGGCTTTTCCCACCTTTTTTTGTTTTCTTTTTTTCTTTTTTACCCCTTTCTTTGACAATTGATGGGATTTAAGCTATGGCTGGGCAGCCTTCCCTGGTGGTAGGAAAAAAGACTAGTAGCTCTGAGCTCACAGGTAGGCAAAAATAATATTTATACACTATGTACCGGCGTGGTCCATGGTCAGGACAAGGACTATACAGTAGATATAGGACATCTCACCAGAGCTAGACCCTCACTAGCAGGGCTTGGGGCAGGGGGTGTGTGAACACGGGCCAGGGAAGGTCCGAAATCCCCTCACTGTGTCAGCCACAGGCGCTCCCTGTCCCAGTTCACATCCTCCTACACAGCAGTTTAAAAATACATCTGTATATATTATTCTATTCTCCCAGGTAACACTGTACAATCATAGAAGTTTCTTTAAAAGCAATAATTTACTTAAAGATCTCTATTTCTCTTTCATTTTTATACAAATATTTACTGTGATATATATATATTTATAAAGAAGTTAACCCTCTGAGAACTCTACAGCAGCAAGATGTGCACCTTTTATTTTTTTAATAATTATTATTTATTCAAAAGAACCTAAAACCACTTAAAAGCATTTGTTTTAAAAAAATAAATAAGTAGTGCTCACACAAAATCTCTCTGCCCCCCCACTCCATCCTTCCCACCCCCCAGATGCTGTGGTGCAAAAAGCAGGGGGTAAAAGCATCCCCCCAGGAGCAAAGGGATTGGTGATGGGATGGCATCCACCTTCACTGCCTTAGAAACATAAATGTTGTGGCTGGAGCTCGATGGCACGTCCCTACGTGTCCCCGCTTTTGGGGACAACGCATTTGGGGCACTCAGTGCTGAAAAAGCTGCCTCCCAGTGCTGCCCCTGGAGAAGGTTTTCTCCCAGTGGTTTTTAGAGGAAGCCAAAAACAGAGCAGCCCCTTGGTGGGCGGTGTGGGGTGATGGTGACAGACACTGGTGGGAAGAAGCTCTGCAGGGATGATGTCCCAACACGGTGCTCGGTGGCACAGGGCAGTGGGACACTCGGGGCAGCCCTTCCCCAGAGCCCTTGGCAAGAAGAAGATGGGGATGGGGACACAGGACAAATCCTGCTTCTGCCACCCATGTTTGGACACGCCACAGCAAGTCCTGACCCCAAGACACGGCTTCCCTGGTGTGGGCTGTGGGGGGAAAAGCACCGGGAGCCCATCACAGCCAAAATGCTGTGGAGGACCCCGCTGTTGAGCCCTCTCCCCAAGGGCTCCATGCCCAGGGTCAGATGAGGGATGCCCATGGGTACAAAGCCTTTCCCATGGCCACAGGGAACAGGGAGCCAGAATTTGGCTCCCAGAGCACCAACGAGCAGCACAGCCAGATGAAGGGACCCACAAACCTGCACCTGCCTGACTCCTTCCCTCTGTGGGGAGCAGGGCAGGAGCGGAGGCTTCCCATGCATGGGGTGCTTTGCCTTGTGCCGGAGCCAAAGCTAAGCCAGGTTTAAACCAAGGCCAGCCTGAAAGGTGGTGGATGATGAGATGTGGGTGCTGCAGAGCAAGAGGGGGGATGCAGGATGGAGGCTGTGGAGAAGGGCTGGGACACGGGATGAGTTTGCATCTCTAAGGCACAATCCACCTTGAGGCTGGGACACAGGGATGGGCTGAAGCGCGAGATGGGGTGATTTTCTCAACTGGCATCTGTTGTTTTGGGGAGAACATCTGCCTCTGAAGAAGGATTCTCTGGTGGGTTGGGAATTCATAAAGCCCAGCCTGGCACGGACACAGCTCCAGGACTAGAAGTGCAGCCCAACAAGATGACTTTCCCATTGATTTCCATGTTTGAAAATATTCTTCAAGGAAGAAAAATACCAAATTGGTCAGAAAAGTGGGGAAATACCCAATTTTGAGAGCTCTCCACTCTCATTTTTGTGCTTTTCACTGTTATGTCCCAGTTATGGTGAACCTTATGAATTCCCCATCAGAGATGTTGGGGGAGACCCAACACTTCAGCAGCTGATGTTCCAGACCCCATTTCCACCCTAAAATCCAACATTTCCAGAAACTGGCTAATTACCGTGTTTGCAATGCTTTTTTCTCTCACAGCCCTGCTTATCCTTATTACCTCTTTTGTCAATAATTCCACTACTTTCTTTCTCTGCCACAGACCTACAGTCACTTACATCAGTTTTCTGCACATGAAGCCATGCCAGTGGTAAAAAACCACCCCAAAATTGGATGCAATCTTAACTTTTAGCTCTTGCATGTACCCAACAAGTCACCCCCTCAAAGGACCCTGGTGGCTTCTTCGTTCCCTTGTTCATTTTTAAAAAATACTGAATGACTTCTTTCAGATTTAATATTATTATTATTGTTATAATTATAATAATAATAATTATTATTATTATTTTGGTAAACAGTCTCCCAAACGGTGCGGTGAAAATATTAAAAACCCTCTCACCTCCCTCCCCCGTTTTTTCCCAAATTAAAAAGAAGTACGTTAATGTTGCATGTTATTTCAAGTGTTGTTCTTGTGCAACTGAACCAGACCACCTGCCGAAGGAGCAATTGTTTTGTTGTTGCTGCTCAGTTAAAAAATAAAAAGAAAAAAAAAGAAAAGAAAGAGAGAAAGAGAGAAAGAAAGATTTGTTTCCTGATATTTCCTCTTTTTGGATCTTGCAGTGCTCAGCTCCAGGAAAACGCTGGCGTTTTCCCCACGGGGAGAGCAAAGCCCCACGGGTCCGTGCTGGGCGAGCACCTGCCCACACCCCACAGACCCTTCTCTCCTCATCCTTCCTTCTGTCCATCCATCCATCTGTCCATCCATCCATCCATCCATCCATCCCCCAGAACCGTGGGCCCTGCCGCGGGCGCTGGGCGCGGAGGACGCGCCATGGCCTGCCACCGTCCCCTCCGCAGACCGCTCAGTGGTTATTGCGATGAAACTGAAAACTATGAATGATACTAATTTCTCAAGCATTCCTATGGCACTTGCATTGTTCTGCATAATTTGAGCGGGTTGTAGGGGAAGAGATTAGAGGAGGAAAAAAAATACCCTTGGAAAAGTCAACAGAAGGACCAAGAGTCATATTTCTGACTCCCTCCTGTACGACCGCTGATCCAACGCTATTGTGGCTTGAAGCCTGTCGAACTCGTGCCTGTTGTCCGGGCTGAGGTCCTCCAGACCCCGACTGTCATCATCTTCCTCTTCCTCGTCGCGGCTCATGAAGGCCAGCTCGTTCTCGTAGCAGAAGGAGTTGGTGCTGGGCAGCAGGAATTTGTTCTCCACCAAGTCCTTGGCGCTGCAACGGGGTGTGGATGGGACCTCGTAGGTTTTGTGGAAGTGAGAATAGTCTACTTTGTACTGGTTTTTCTCCTCGAACAAGACAGGCTCGAAGCGGTGGCCCCACAGTATCTCACTGGCCAGGTAGGAGCTCCGAGCTTGCGTCGTCATGGCTGTGGCCTCTACCATGCCCTCCAGGATGACGACGATCTCAAAGTCATCTGTCTCCAAGTCCTGGCGGCTGATCCCGAACAAGGGGCTGTCTTCGTTGATCTCGTGGAGAATGGTGATGGGAGACACCAAGAAAATACGGTCCAAGCCTTTATCAAACCCCACGTCAATGTCTATTTGGTCGAGTGGGATGTACTCCCCTTCCTCTGTGATCCTGGGCTTAATTAGCTGAGCTCGTACATGGGCTTCTACTATGTGGCTTTTCCGTAGGTTCCCAACTCTCCACATCAGGCAGAGTTTTCCATCTCTCATTGCCACTACTGCGTTATGGCTGAAAAGTAATGTTTGGGCCCGCTTTTTGGGCCTGGCCATTTTTGCCATTATTGCACCAATCATGAAAGAGTCGATTATGCAGCCCACGATGGACTGAACCACCACCATGAAGACGGCGAGCGGACACTCCTCGGTCACGCAGCGGAAGCCGTACCCAATCGTCGTTTGGGTCTCGATGGAGAACAGAAAAGCAGCCACAAAGCCATTGACCTGCAGAACGCAAGGCTTGAAAGTATCGTCTCCACCCGGGTTTTCTAGGTCTCCATGGATGAGTGCAATTAGCCAGAAAATCAGCCCAAACAATAACCAGGACACTAGAAATGCCAGGGAAAAGAGCAAGAGCATATACCTCCAGCGGATGTCAACACACGTGGTGAACATGTCTGCAATGTACCTCTGTGGCTTGTCATCCATGTTGGTGAACTCCACGTTGCACTGACCATTCTTCTTTACAAACCTGTTCCTGCATTTCCTCCTGGTATGGATTTTCCCATTGCCAAAGCCGTTGATACCAGGCATGGTGGTCAACCTCAGCCCGTCTTCCTCGGAGGACACGATGCTGTAAGGGTTGACTCTGCCCGTTGTCATCCCTGAGCCAAGCCCACAGTGAAGGTCAAGGGTCTTGTGACTCCCAGTGTCCCCCTGACCCACCCCTGCCCACCCCCCAAATTCTGCTGCGGTGGAAGAGAAGTCCCAAACTTCCACGTCTTGGCTGCCACGTCACCACGTGGATCCTGTGAGAGGCTCTGCAATGAGAAAACAAAGACAGGACCGTTACCACTCATGGCACAGGGACCCGAGGGGCTGCTTGGCCAATGGTTCTGATGGGCTGCATGTTGAGTGACAACCTCCTACACTGCTCTAATGCTCCCTTCCTTGGCTGGGCTGCTCTCAAAAAACACACAGAGGAAAGGAGAAGGTGTTAGAGTTTCTTCTTTCATGATATGAAGTGAATGAACAAATCTTACTGCATTTGTGGGACACTCAACATCTCCAGCAGATGAAAAACCTGGAGTTTCTCCACTTCACTTTTCCCACGAGCTCTGCCACCAGAGAGGAAAGCAGAGAGGCCGAGCTGTTCTCTGTGGGACACAGATACCAATAAAGGTACTCCTGGAAGCGGCTCCATCAGTTCACATTGCCCGTGCCAGATGGATCGACGCCCAGCCCAGCGCCGACCTCAGAGCACCAGCTCTTCTGGGCTCCAGGGAAAGCACAGGGAGATGTGGATTTAACCTCTGTCCCCCTGCCCGGGGATGGGAGAGGACAGAGCCAACGTGCATCTGGTTGGAGAAGGCCCCGGGAAGGTACTTGCTCAGGGCAGATGTCCTGAGGAGCAACTTTCCCAACGTATCCACTGGGACATGGAGCCATCCACGGTCACAGATGGGTTTAGCTGGCCAAGTCTCATGAAGGAACAACTGCCACTGGGGAATGGGGAGCTGTTTTGGTCCCTTCTGGAAAGCTCAGCTGCAGAGTCAAGGACCTACACTCAGCTTTGCTTGGGAGAGAGGTGACATGGACATGGGAGAGGTGGCCCAAGCCTGGTGGGCTCCTGGGTGTAGGTGAGCATGTGGTGGGAGAACCCACTCTGCCAGGTTGCTGGACCCCCCCAGCCCCTCGTGGGGCTGCATCAGGGAGTGGACATTGTGAAGAAGCCATGTGGTACAGCCCGAGCACCTCAAAGAGATGGCACCACAGGAACTCTCCACACACCACCCCCTGGCACAGGTCACCCTATTATTTAGCGCCATGGGATGTGCCACTGAGGATGGAACCACCTTGCTGGTGGTGAGACCTGCACAGGGCACCAGCATGGTGGGGGAACCTTGCTGGTGGTGAGACCTGCACAGGGCACCAGCATGGTGGGGGAGCGGGCGCAGAGCCCCCCGTGAGAGCCCAGCTGGTGCCTGGAGCGCAGCGAAGCCGCCGGGCTGGACGCGCTGTGCCGGATCCGCCGGCCCCATCGATGCGCTCGATTCCTGCAATCAGCTCCAGCGCCCGGGGACACGCTGGGACAAACACACCCTTTCCATTACACAGTGTCCAGGGCCAGCCAGCACCAGGGAGCATTGCCAGGCACAGCCTGCCTGGGGCTGCATCATCCCGGCTCGCAATGATACCCTGCACTGACTTTTACTGAAATGCTCCCCAAATCCAGCCTGAGAATCAAGAAACCCTCCAGAAGCACTGCACCACAAGCAGGAGCACTAAAACCTGCCCAAACCTCCCAGCTGCTTGACACAGACCCATGTGTGCCACCACCTTATTATACCAAACAACACATTTCCCCCTGCTGCAATCCAAGCACAACCATTTTTATCCCCAAAGTTGATTTTTCAAGAGCCACAGTGGTTTGTTGGCATCTCAGCAGACCAAGGGATTGCTCACAGACTGAATGAGAGCCTCTCCCTCCTTGGAGCCACAGGGGAGAATAAAATAGGAATAAACAGTTAATATTAATAGTAAATATTTACAATCTTATAGTCCCTGGAATTGAAACAGGAACAAGGCAGCCTTGCAGAGCTGATCTGTCAGGCCAGCTGCCCAGTACCAACCTGGTCTCCCACCCCGAGTCTTCCTCCTGTCCATCCTGGCTGCATCCATTAATGTTTCTCCCCTTTTTTTAAAATGAGATCTGAGCATTTTGGGCCAGAAAAGGCTGCTCCTCTATCACCCCTCTGGCTCGCCCCAGGGCAATACACCAAATGCTTTTGCCACAAGAGGAATTTAGAGTTGGGTTTTTTTAATTAATTCTAGATGCATTTGAGAAGTGAACAAAATGCAATGAGCCCCCAGTGACCTGTGAGAGGATTAGCTGGGGTCTGGATTAACTGTGCTGGAAGGGGAGCTGTGCCCGGGTGACTGCAGAGGCAGCAGAGCTGCCCTCACCTGTGGTGGAGTTTCCAGGGACCCTCAGGCTCCTCATCCCCACCACTGCTCGCCCCTGCCTGCACCCCTTCCTTCCTTCCTTCCTTCCTTCCTTCCTTCCTTCCTGCCTCCCTGCCTCCCTGCCTCCCCTGCCTCCCCTGCCTCCCCTGCCTCCCCTGCCTCCCCTTCCTTTTCCTCCTTTTCCTCCTTTTCCTCCTTTTCCTCCTTTTCCTCCTTTTCCTTCTTTTCCCTTTTTCCCTTTTCATGTCACACAGAGTTTCAGGGACCCCTCTGCTGCGGGGTGATGCCAGGACAGACCTCAGGAGCCGACTCTGGTTTGGGTACAGGGACGTTCTTGTGACACAGCCCCTTTCCCATCTGGGACCCCACATTCCCGGACCGAGCCCTTCCCGGAGCTCCTGGGGGGACAGACCCCCCCGTCCCAGGCCGGCAGCGGCAGCCTGGGGAGACGGCAGCTAAATAAAGGCAGCAAAGTGGATGTGCCGGAGCAGGCGGCCGCCTGCGGCTCGTCCTTTATTTAGCACAGTTTTGTTTGGAAATACACTTTCTCGAGTTCGCTGAAAGCTGAATTTCTGGTTTGGTTTAAATTTGAAGGCTGGAGCCCCACGCTGCCGCTGCGGGAGGCTCAGGCTGGGAGAGGGCTCATGCAAACACACGGAAACTCGTGGTTGGACGGGTTCTGACAGGGGACCAGCTGGGGACAACATCCCCGTGGTCAGTCTGCATCTCCTTGGCTCCGGAGTGCATCCTCCAGCACCACCCTGGCACCTCCCCACAGCCAGACCTGCCCCAGGGGGCTGCCAGAGGTGATCCTGGAGCTACATCCCCCTGTTCCTGGAGCTACATCCCCCTTCCTGCCGGCTTCCCACAAACCTGCCTATCACAATTTTCCCTCACAGGAACGAAATGAAAACTTCCCTGACAATCCCTGCCCGTTAATCCCATTCCCAGCCCTGCTCCAGCGCAGGCAAACCCCGCTGGGTGTGGGGCAGGAGCGGGACCATCCCCTGCTGTCGGTGCCACGCGTCCCGCGCAGAGCTAACAGCGTTAACATGTGCGAAACAAAACAGGCTCATAATAGGAGTTTCGGGAATGAGCGGCCCCGGCTCCCCGCGGCTCGGAAAGCAGGACTGCCCCAGCTAATGAGCCGACAAGAGAGGCAACAACTCCTGCCTCGAAACTGCAGCAACCCAGCTCCCACCGCGGAGCGGATCCCCGCCGAGAATCCGATCGTCTCCAGCAATCCGCCAACTGCACACTTAATTTTATTTATTTTACTTTTTTTCTTAAAAGGGGATGTTAAATGTTACAACAATATTCGGAACAGCCAGCACGCTGGGAAAATGTGCTGGGTGCCGGGGAAGTCATTAGTTAGAGCCGGCTGAATGTGTCAATGCGATTTATCATCACACCTTTCCCTAGACAGGACGCGTTTCGGCTGCCACCCGCCTCTTGCACCCTCCCAGCGCGGATTTTCCCATGGGAGTGTGCACACAGCCGGACTGTGCTCAGCTGGGGGCTCGGAGGAGCTGAGTTTGGGGATGATGAGTTTGCAGGTCCCCCGTTCGCGGGGCAGGAGAGGTGACCGGCCGGGAGGGGACGGCGTGAGCGGGTCACACTCGGTGCTGCTGCCTGCCCCGAGCCGGAGATAACGCTGCCCTGCGCCGGGAGATAACGCCGCTATCTCCCGCGGCGATGCCCTTCATGCCCCAGCAGCAGGACAGCAATGTCAGCGGCGAGGAGGGAGCTCCGTGTGCGGCACAGCCGAGAGAGCCCAAATATCCCCTGCTCACCCCGTCCCGACAAAGCCACCCCTCACCAGGTACCCACAAACCGAGGGGAGGCAGCTCAGGGGCTGGGGCTCCCCGAGCCATGCCGGGGCAGCAGCAATGCCTGAATAACCCCCTGCTACAATGCCCTGTCTTTGAGCACTGCCAAAAAATTAAGGGTCAGCACAAGGCAGGCCAGGTCAGGACATATAAAGAATAAATGAGAATAAACGGCCCCCTGTTTCCCCTCCACTGCCAGGGAGGACAGGGAAGAGGTTCCCACCACAGTGCATCCCTAATGAGAAAAAACTGCTCCATTCTGGCAAGGACACACGAGGAAAACAGCCACGGGCACACACCCGTCCCCTGGACACCCACATGCTCCCCTATTTCCAACAAGCAGTCAAGAAATCGATGTCTACAAGCCTTGGTGGCACATGCAGAAGGGAAACTGAGGCACATGGGACAAGGAAGGCCCTTGGTGGCAGGACCAGAAGTGACAGGGTGCCTGGAGAGATGCTGGCCCATCCCTGTCCCCAAGCCACGTGTGGACGCCACGGGTACGGGAGCAGAAAAAAGGGCCACGTGCAGCCTTCGTCACCACTGGGGCCAGGTGGCCTCTGTGGGGTGATGGGCTTGTGCTTAAGCACCCTAAAACTCCTGCTAAACGTGCCCTGGATCAGAGAGATCCTGGGAAAGGGCCTTTCAGAGGCTGCACTGAACATTTGTTTGCCCCCAAACTTCGTGGTGTGATGTGGGGACTGAGCACCCCAGGCCAGCTGCCTCTGTGTCTGTTCCAGCTCAGCACCCATTCCTGCTGCAGCACCCATCCTGCTCCAGCACCCACACCCTGCTCCAGCACCAATCCCTGCTCCAGCACCCACACCCTGCTCCAGCACCATCCCTGCTCCAGCACCCACACCCTGCTCCAGCACCCATCCCTGCTCCAGCACCCATCCCTGCTCCAGCACCATCCCTGCTCCAGCACCCATCCCTGCTCCAGCACCATCCCTGCTCCAGCACCCATCCCTGCTCCAGCACCATCCCTGCTCCAGCACCCACACCCTGCAGTGACAGGGCCCTGGGGCTCTACATCCACCCTGCTGCCTCCCACTGCTCCTGCTGCTGTCCCCCTGCCCGGCCGCAGGACAGTGCCAGAGGGATCTGGGAATGCCACAACACCCAGAGTCACCCCAACCCACAGCCAGCCCTGCTGCCCCCCCAGGGCTTGAAATCCCATCTCGTTCTCCTGGAAAACTCAGGCTGTTTTCCCATCCCCTCACATCCACACACCCGGACAGAGGGACGTGGCTGGGGGGAAAGATGAGGGCGAGGGGGTCGCAGGCCTTGGCAGGGACCACCTGCACCAGGGGCTGCCAAAGGATGCCCCAAAACCCAGCCAGACTGCCCTGTCCACATGACACCCACCCAAACCTCTGGGGTACCCCCTTACCCCTCCCCACAGCCCCCTGCAGGCCCCCACAGCCCCCCCAGCTGCCCTGGCTCAGAGGGTGGGTGTAAATATCCCAGGAAATCGGCCTGGGAAGGGGCAGAGCCCCAGCTACTCCCCAGGCAGGGGGGGCTCAGCCAGATCCTGGGGTCAGCCCTTACCTGGTGTGTGCCCAGGGGGGCCCCAGCACTCCCTGGCCATGGCTGCAGGGCACAGGGTGCCCCAGGGCCCTGCTGCAGCCCGGGCAGGAGACAGAGAGTTTTAATTGAATTTCTAGATTATCCTGGGGGAGAAATTGTAATCTCCTTAAATCCAACCTCTGGTCGAGTCCCGTAACCTACTGTCCTGCGCCGGGGAAGGGATTTAGCGAGGGGGAGGGGAGGTTTCCCAGCCTGCTGATGCTCCAGACCCTGCACCCAGCAGGATTTGACCCACAGGACGTCAGAGATCTGCTCCCAGCAGCCCTGGGGCCCTGCAAATTAAAGTTCTGCAGCAGCAATGCCCTGTCCCCTGTCCTTGTGTCCTGCCATGGTGACAGTGTCCCAGGAGCCTCAGGAGCTGGTGGGGTTGGGACTCTGGTGATGGAGATGGCTGGGGCTGGATCAGCGGGGTCTTTGGAGGGTGAAGAGGAGCCCTCCTGGGTGGGACTCATGGCTGGGAGGTGTCCAGGGCTTAAAACTGAAATACCACCCAGCCCAGCCGTGCCCAAAGTGCCAGAGGGTTGTACAAGTGCCCAGGCAAGTCCTGTTCCCTGCCCAGGCTGTGGTGGGGGCCTCCCTCCCAAAAAAGCCATCCCTGGATCGTGTGGGCCAGAGGATGTGCTTGGATGGGTCGGTGACCTTGGGGTGTCTCCATCACATGGCCCTGGTCCCTCCTGCATGCTCCCAAATCCGGATACCTGCTGGGCTCCAGCTCCAGCCCCAAACCTCCAGGGATGGATGGGGCTGAGGGAGATGATGGCAGGACTGGAATCAGTCAGCCACGCTCCTGCCTGCTGTAGCTGGGGCTTCTGCAGGGACACGGATTTCCGTTGGGAATGGCAGGTTCCCATCCAGCACATGCCAAGAGGCTCAGGGGAGAGGCAACACCCCTGCCCCAGCCCTGGCCCTGACCAAGGGGGGAGCATCCAGCTGCTAAAAACCACCGTGGGAAGAAAGGGAAAAGCGAGGCAGAAAGGGCAAATGTCTCCAAGAGGATTTTGTCCCCAACCAGACGGAAACGAGCTGAGGGCCGCAGTGCTGAGGGCTTCCTATCCTGAAGGTAACACCAGTGATTGGAAGCATCCCTGGGCTATCACAGGCACGGATTATTTCAAGAGCCCTCTCACACCTCAGGGTCAGAGGCAGGAGATGACGGGTCTGGATCCATTCATCCTCGTCCAGCAAGACTAACCCTGTACCTCCCCCTTGCCTGGTTCCAGTGGAGGCCTCTTTCCCAAATCCCATTACTCCCAAGGCAGGTTTCACTCGCTCTCACCTAACACAAAGCCCCCCACTCCAGGAGCCGTGTCTCTGCTCGGGGAAATCTCGAGTGTGGGAAAGCCCACGCCCAGGAAATGTTTATCCTGAAGGCACAAACACGGGCAGGTTGGGAGCCATGGAGCGGCCAGCCGGAGCCAGGGGCTGTGGGGAGAGCGATGGCATCTCCCCGCGGTGACATTCCAGCTGGGAATCTGCACGGAAAGGAGCGGGATGACCATGAGAACCAGCTCAGGACACACACATCCCTTCCAGCCAGGAGAGTTGGATGTAAGGAAGGCTGAGCCATCAACTGCTCATCAGCACCCTCCACCCTTTTTCGGGCCTTAAACCCACTATCGTTCCTGCTCCATCAAAACATTAACAACTGCTCAACTCTCGGTGAGAAATGCAGCCCGTGTCCCACTATCCCAGGCAGTTTTCCTGGCTCCATGGCAGTGCCAGGGTAAATCTGTCATTTCTGCAGTGCTGTGTTTCCAGCGCTCTTTGGCACTGCCTGGGTTAAGGTGTCAGCAGAGCCCTAAACGTGACTGTTAACCCCAGGAGGAAGGAGACGGGGAGGAAGGACATGCCAAGCTCGGGGAGAGCCGCCCTCCTGGCTCTACTTACCCCGCGGTCGCAGCGAGAGCCGCAGATGCTGAGCCCGGTGCCGGCGGCCGGGGCAGCGGGCGGGCGGCGGGGACTTTGCCGATGTCCTGCCTAATTGCTCCCGAGCTCAGATTACAGCCTCGCTTCTTCCCTACATGTACAGGAGATGGCACCTCGGCCGCGGCCCCGGGGAGCCACCGCCAGCGAGGGGGATGTGCACCTTCAGCGGCATTTCCAAGGGGGTGGGAGGGGAATCGCCGTGTGACAATGGTGGCGAGCCCACGATGCCTTAGCGGTCCCAGGGGCGTTGGAAGGGAAGCAGCTTGGAGGGGATTTCAGAGATTTTGTGGGACGTGAAGGAGCAGCCAGAAGGATGAGACACATTCCAAACTGGTGGATCAGACAGTGGTGTCAGGCAGTCGGTGTTCCAAGGCAAGACCACTTTGTTCTTGCTGTTTAATGATGGCCGTGACACAAACCCCATCTTCTCAG
This sequence comes from Hypocryptadius cinnamomeus, assembly GCA_013400635.1. Classification (NCBI taxonomy): domain Eukaryota; kingdom Metazoa; phylum Chordata; class Aves; order Passeriformes; family Zosteropidae; genus Hypocryptadius; species Hypocryptadius cinnamomeus. Next base: position 12,823 of record VYZP01037690.1, on the reverse strand, counting down.
GAGAGGATGAAAAATCACCCTCCTTTTCTGCTGGGGATGTCCAGCTCCCCTGGCACACTCGTGATGCTGTCCAGCATCTTCAAGACAAAAAAGGCCCTTGCACTGTTTTTGCAGCTAGTAGTTTTCCTCCAGCTCATGGCTCTGCCCGCAGCAGTTCATGAGTTTCAGTGTCTTCAAAATCCTGTAAGGGCTCCCTTTAAAGCTCTCATTCCTCAAGCAAAGCCTGTTTGGAGGAAATCATCTTCCCAGGGGGTAACAGGTTTCTGTCCCAATGTCTCTGCCTTTTCAACGCTTCTTTGTTGTCACCAGAGAGCGGGACAACCCCAAACTTCAGACATGACCCCAAACCCAAGTAGCTGAAGGGCAGAAAAGGCAGGGCAGGGTATTTTGGGGACCGTCTTTATCTGCTGCATGAAGATTTAGCACGGGCGTTGCGTAACGCTGGGGGGGTCACTGCTCTCGTCCCCTCTCTCCGTCAGAGATCAGAGACTCAATTAATCCTCCCTCATTCCCTGCCCACGGGGACCAGCCATGGGTGCCCTCTCAGCCTGGCCCTGGCAGCAAGAAGTCAAATCTCTGCCTGACATCAGCATCCACTGATGTTGGTAGCCCACAGCCCGGGGGTGATGTGCTGTGGGACACTCCACTGCCACATCCTAGGGCACCCATTGCCACCACCCAGGGCACCCATTGTTCCTCCCAGGCCACCCACTTTGCTTGGAAAGCCCTGTTCAAGTTGAGGTGGCCATGAAGGAACCAGACAGACATCCCTAAAATGATTCATTATTTCTGTGCCCCAACCTTGGGTTCCGTTGTTAAGGGGCTCAGCAGACACAAACCCTGTGGCAGAGATCTGGGCATTTAAGGCATTTAAAAAGTCATTTTTAAACCATCAGGGTTTGGTGGACATCTGCCCGTGTTCCCCCTCTGCTCCTTTGCACAGAGCAGGTCACTGGTGGGTGGCTTGCTCAGGCACACACTGCAGGATCACAGCAGCAATGAAGGAATCCCTATTTTTTTTTTGGCCAGCCCTAAAATAACAACCCCCACATGTGTCCTTGTGCAACCCTACAATGAACAAGGCGAATGCAAAGCCCGGCGTTGGCGAGCCCGGGCACTGCTGTGTGCACACAAGGAGAAGGGCACCAGCAGGCAAACCCAAAATGCTGTCACAGGAAGATTTGGGGAGGTAAAGGTGGTGTCGTGCTGCTGCCACCCACAACAGCCTGCAGAACCCCTGGGGTCCTGGTCCTGCCCACCAGCATCCCTTGAGCAGTAAAAATAGACATCACACAGCATCCTGGCGTGGCTGGGTGGCCGTGATGGCAATGGGAGGGCACAGAGCAAAAAGGACCCCGTGGTTGGGGCAGGGGCCAAGTCTGGTGGCACTGGGGAGGATGACAAGGCTGGTGGCATTGGGACAGGGTGACATGCCCCTGGTGAAGAGCCTCACGGAGAGTTACACAACGCTGGCCCGGCCGCCCTTGGCTGTGTGTGCCGTGCGCGCTGCTATCGACACGGCCCCGGCCGCCCTCCGACATCCCCGCGGGCACAGAACTCTGCAAGTGGCGTAAATGCGAGTGCACGTGAGCAGGGGACCTGCTCCAGCCCCCCCACAAAGCCTGGAGCTCCTGCAGTGGTCAGCAGCCGTGCAGCAGCATCCCACTGTGCCCTGGCTCGGCTGTGCCATGGCAGGGGGGCAGGAGGGCTGTGCGGAGCAGGGGGAACTGGGCAGGCACCCACCCCCAGAATCCTGCTGTGGATAAGACACTGCATGACCCCCACCCAGGGACTTTCAGGACATTAAAGACCAGCAAGAAGGATGCAGCAAATTCAAACCTGGGGGATGTGATACCAGATTAGGGCAAGGCAGTAAGTGCTGCAGGCAACACCTTGGTTCTTGGTCTTGCCACTTAAGGAGGTCTCTGACCCAAAACCACCCTCAAGCCTATTTCAGGAGAGGAAGAAAAATCCCCTTCTTTTTCTGTTGGAGGAGAAAAACACTCCTGCTCCCATAGGCAGCAAGAAGCTGCCTCAGCACAACAGTGGGAGAAGCAGGGATGCTTTTGTCCACAGAGGTGAGGAAGCTGAGGCACGGTGGCTGGAGAGGCCTGAGCGTGGGGACCAGCAGCAGCCCTTGTCATCGCCTTCCCCCCTGGCTGGCCTGGCCCCAGGTCGAGATATTTATAAAGCCGATAAGGGAGCAGAAAGAATTTTCCAAACGCCGAAGTTACGTAACCTCTCCTCACCCTCCCCGGACATGGCCTTTAATTATAGGCTTGGTTTGGGGGGAGCCCTCCGTGGTGGGGCCGGTGGGGTCCACCACTGCATGGTCACCCCAAAGGGTCTCACCCTCCTCTCCCTCACCACAGAGAGTCCCCAGGGCCAGGCACCAGCCTGTGCCACTGGGTCACCCTGTGGAACCCCATTCCTGAGTGACCCTGATGGTTTTGTGGCCAGTTTTCCCATCTTGTGCTGGGGACCCCAGGTTTTCATCTGGGTTCTGGGTGGCTGAGCCCCCCAGGGCGTGCACACCCCTGCAGCCCACCCCAGCACGTGCTGGATGTCATGACAGATGACAACCTGGGCAAGCTGGCATTGCCATGGTGACAATTGATGGCTGTTGCTGGAGGACTCGTGTGGAGGTGCTGCACCCACACCTGCCCCCCAAAGTGCTGACCCTCACCCCAGAGACTGCAGGCATCCCCTGCCCTCCACCTGCCCCATTCCCACCACTCTTTACCCCATTACACCTCACAGGCAACCACCAAACCCTTCTCCATCGCCTCACAGCTGCCTCCAACTCCACCAGCTGTGCCTCAGTTTCCCCAGCCCTGCGCTTGCTACCCCAGGGGAGGACAGAGTCCCTTCCCTGGGATATTTTTCTCTCGCCCAACTTCGGCCAAGGCTGCAGAGTTGGAGGGATGCTGAGTGAAGGCTCCGTCGCTGTGGCAACCCGCGGCGGCCGTCTCCAGGCGACCGCCCAGGGATGCTGCAGAGATGCTCTGGAGGCAGAGTGAGAGGGACCAGGGCGGTGGGGGATGTATCCATAGGGATGCCACCCCCCTACTCCCCTTCCCTACCCAAACCACAGCCTGGATCTTTGTCACAGGGTGTTAAAACGCCCTGAAAACAGCCACTGATTTGACTCAGGCAGCTGGCTGAGCACTGAAGAGCTCGTGGCAGCACAGGCTGGCTGGTGGGAACACCAGCAGGATGCTCCTGGGTGGGAGCAGGGCCACTCTGCTTCCAGGGACACCTGCAGAGCTGTGGAAACCACTGCTGGAAATAAGCCCGTTAGCTTCTTAACCCTCATTAAGCAGCTTAGGGGGGACACGCTCCATCCTACGCAAACCCGGAGGCGGAGAAGGCCCTTGCCAGGGCGAAGGGGTGACGGGATCTCAGTGGGTGCTGTGGGGGTGGCACGGGGGGCACGGCCCCGTCACTCCCCTCGGCGAGCTGCGCTCCTGCATCCTGCCCCCCCTGTTGCTCCTTGCCAGCCGGGCCCATCGGCAGCTCCCGGCAGCGCAGAGCAGCGGGCAGGGACGGTGATGATGGCATGTCACACGCGTGTGACGAGTGTGGGAGGTCTCAGCCGCAGCCCCGCCGGCGGGGGGAGCGGGGTGGCGGTGACAGCGCGGGGCGACGGCCCGGCCAGCGCCCGACACCGCGGCTGCGGGACGGAGCGGGACGTTTCTAATCACTCCGCTTGGAAACGGTCCCGTTTTTACATTTGTTAAATTAAAGGATGTCAGCGTCTGATGCCAAGCCCAGGCTCCCTCGGAAATTTAAACTAATGACAGCGAGGAAAATGAGCTGAAACCAGAGCACAGGCGCTCCCACGTTATCCAGCCGCACCAGCCATCTCTGAGCCGGGGTTTACACGGCAGCTTGCAAAGCACCAACCACCACAAAGATCTCAACTTTCTGCCCCAAAATCCAACCTTGCCCGCTCTGCTCGGCCAGAAGGTGCATTGGTGGCACCTGGGCAAGCCAGGCTGTTGTGCTGAGGGCCCCAGAGACCCCAACCTCCTCCAGCCTCTCAAAGGGCAAATATCTCCCTCCTTCCAGGGTACCGCTGCCCTGGGCAGTGGGGTTTATCAGCACGGGGTGGAGGTGGGAGGGCAGATTAGCGAGTGCGATGTCGGGATTTCTCCAGCTCCGATGATTCCTACCGCCGGCTCCATCCTGCCTGGCCCTGTGCCAGCAGGCAGCGGGGTCCTGGCAGAGCGCGGGGGCTGCCGCCGTCGCACGGCCCCTCGCTGCCCCTCTTCCCCACGGAAATACCTGGGCTCAGGCGAGGGCTTCGCTCCCGGCGCTCTCCAGGCTCCGCTGGGCTGGTTTTGTGCTGCAGCTGAGTAAAACCACAGAGTGGTGGTTGTATTTTTTTTTTTTTTCCTTTTATAATTTTCTCGGCGAGATAAAATTAAACAAACAAGCCCTTCTGGGAGCAGCGCGAGGAAGGGAGCCTGCTTCCCTACAGATGTGCGTGTCCTCAGCTATTACAACCACCGAATTAAGCTTTCCCTGTGGCTGGGACATTTGCACAATCCCACTCGTTCGCCTCCTGCGGTTTCACTGGTAGGAGACTGGCTCACTCTGCAGCCTCCCTCTCCATGAGGTCATTACCCAAACACCTATTTTTCACAAAAACATTGAGAATGTTGGGTTTTTTTCCTGACCTCACCATCTTGCCATCAAATTAGAGTGGTTTGGAGTGCAAGGCTGGGAGAGCTCAGCGAAGCAGAACACACTGAGAATAGGATAGAATAGAATAGAATAGAATAGAATAGAATAGAATAGAATAGAATAGAATAGAATAGAATAGAATAGAATAGAATAGAATAGAATAGAATAGAGATGCAGCCAGACATTCCCCAGGGCATGGGGCTGCAGAAGAGGGGGAAAGCTGTTGGTCAGGAGGGGAGTGGGGTCTCCCAGCTGCACTCCAAGCCCCGCCTGCATCCCCCAAATCCAAAAAGGAACAATCATGGCATAAGACTTGCAAACACACCTAAACTTCCCAGCTTCATCTGCCTCAGGAGCCAGCACAGAAGCGTTGCCATAGCTTTGAGGACCACCGGTGGGTTTTGCAGCACAATCTGGACCAGGGATCTATGCAAATCCCCAAGGCAGAAGTCTTTATGGAGGCATATGACAACCGAAAAAGAATAGCGCTCAGTGCTCTACTCCCACACGCCACCCCCCAACTTCACCATCATTTAAATCAGTCTTAAGTTGGAAGAATTCAAATCAACACTGTCGTCACAGAGCCAAGCAGAGAGGTGACACAACTTGGATGCTGCCAGGGAAATTGCCCCCCTGAGACTCCAAACTCATCAGCCCATCACTTTTTTTGAAACCCCATCGAGGAAAACAAATGAACTGGCAACTTGCTGCCCCCAGCCTTCCATTGCCTCTTGCCTGGGCTGCTGGAGAGGTTTCCAACCAGCCTTCCCCCTGGGATCAACAGGAGGGGGACCGGTGGGAGAAAAAAATATCCAAGACATGCTGTTGAGGCTAGAGGGCTGCAGTTGGAAAAGAAATCAAAGCTTCTAAAGAGAGAGATGCCAAGGAGATATGTTGTTCCCAGGAGAAACAGGACATTCCTCTCCCAGGGGGAGAAAATGAGGAGGAAGGCTCGTGCCACCTCTTTCAGCTCCCTGGCATAGGTGCTCAGCAGCCTGGGCACAGCTTGTCCCCGCTGTGCCACACTGCAGACACAGATGGCATCACAGCTACTGATTTTTTTTTCTTGTGTTTTGTTGGGGTTTTTTACCCCAAAAGCACATTTTCCATTTGGGGGAAAGGTTGCTGGCTCCTGACAGACCCAAGGCGAATGTGGAGCCACTCTTTGGGTTCCTGGAGACCTCCCTGCCTTTCTGCACCACACAGAATCATTAGGGTTGGAAAAGGTCTCTAAGATCACCCAGTTAACCCAGCACTGCCATGGCCACCACTAATCCATGTCCCAAGTGTCTCACCTACACCTTTAACCATGTGCCCAGACCTGCTGCTGTCTCAGGGCATCACCAGAATCCTCAGGGCTCTTACGGGACTCACAAAGAGAAGAAGCTGTGGGGAAAAATTTATATTTTGCTATTGCCAGAAACACCAAAATCAGATCCTGGCTTAGTCCATAGGGGGAAGGATCAGCAGGTTATATTTTCCTTACAAAACATGTTTGAGTTACACAAGCAATGGGATCAGGCTGGAAGCAAGCGGGTGAGATCATCTCAGCACAGTGCTGGTTGATCCCCTGAAACCACCCAGTTTGGCTGGTTCAGCACAATTCCTGCAGCAAATTGTTCCTGCAGGAAGTTTTATACCTGTGCCCTTGGGCTAAGCCTTGACAGCACCTTTCACTGGGAACAAGGTACCTGCCTCCTCAAGGCAACACCTGCGGATGTCGGAGGGAGAGGAGGGTGGGAGAAAAGTTGGCCTGGCTATAAATAATCCTATGGAAAGGAAAAAGGAGAAAAAGCAGCAAACAGAAACCAATAAATTCAGGGAGATATGTTCAGCTACAGGCACTCAGTGTGAACAGCTCCTTGTGCTCCATGTGATCCCATAGAATCAGGCACAAGAGAAAATGGGATCCATTGCAGCTCAACAGAGCAGGATCCAGCCCAGACATCACCTTTCCATGAGAAATACATGGAAACCAACCCAGAGCCCGGTGTGCAGGATGCAACACATGGCTCGTGGCAAGACCTCATCCACCCTGCTCCATTAGAAAAGATAAAGTTGAGAAAGGGGAGAGTTAAATAAAGGAGAGTTAAATTACAGAGAGTTAAATTAAGATGCTTGTTGGACCATGTTAACACAGAGCTGGCCTGGCTCCTGGTGCCAGGAGCACTAAACACCCAGCAATCCCATCCCCAACAAGCTGGGAAATAGCCTGTGTTTAAGGCAATCATTATTTGCAATCTGTGATCCCAGAGAAAAGGGCAGAAAAAGCAACTTCTCATTTTCACCAGTAAAAGAGAAATTGCAGAAGCTCAGCAAGCGCAGTGGCCAGCAGGTCACAACCAGCAGTGCTAGAGTGATTCATCCTAAACGAGCCAGATTTAGTCAAACTAGCCTAGAATAAGGCAAGGAAACAGTCCAGAGTTTTCCCTGCTGGTACCTGCCAGTTATTCACCCATGGGAGCAACAGGACCAGCGGAGAGGAGACCGAGCAACATCATCCCCAGCACTGCTGTCCCCTCCAGCTCCAGGACAATCGATGAAAAGCTTCAATCCCAGCTCCCACACTTGCATACTGCACAAAAGCCCATTAAAGAGGGATTTTCCCTCCTCTTTTCCCAGCCTCTCTTCCCAGAGCACATCAGTTCCCAAAGGTGTTGGAGGACCAAGGGCCCAGGCACTGCTCCGCAGCATCCACCGGGCTGGTTTTCCCCATAAAACCATCTGAGCAGCTTCAGTTTGGCTTGTGTGTAACTTATTATTAAAGCTGAGCAAATAATTCAGGGCAAGAGCTCCAGGAGCAACGTTTTGCCTTTTCATTTTCCGCTCTCGAGCTGTCTGCAGTTTTCCCAGAGCTCGGGGATGATTTAAAGACCTGTCTCCGGACGGGAGCGTCTCGCTGCGACGCCGGCTCCGAGTGTTTGATGGCCCGGATTTCACGTGCGTGTTTGAGGACACGCCGGACACATAAGGATGGATGAGCCTTTCCTGGTACCCTAATTAGATGAGCAGCATTTGCAACTGGGTTCTGGGGATTTTTTTTTTTTTCTGTGTTGGAGACCTGCAAAGACTTGAACGCAGAGTTAACGACCGCCTGTTCGTTAGGCAGGGCTCGACTTTGCTTTGTGGTGTCTCATTTTTCCAGTCAATGGTGCCATCCTGGACATGAGAGTTCCTTGGAGCATCCCGTTCCCAGCTCCTTTTTACATCCCAAACCACTAAGGATGTGGGAAAGGAGGATGGGACCATGGGCAGAGCCATGGGGCTGACGGGCTGTGATGGCTCTGACCTTCCAGCGCTGCAGCTATCCCAGGAATTTGCCTCCTCATTAGTGGAAAGGTTAGGGAGAGGGGATCGGCTCTGTGCAAACTCCCCGTGGTGCTCATGTGACAGAGGCTTGCAAAGGCAGCTCGCCCCTGTGCTCGGGCAAGTGCCAGCCAAAAGAAAAGCAGGGAAGGGAGAGCCACATTCCCAGGCTGCAGAACCCAAATCAGAGGTCCCCATACTTGGAGTAGAGCCTGTCCCCCCGACACCGTCTGCCTGTCCCTGGGGAGCCCATCTGTCCTCAAGGCCGTATGAAATGCTGACTCCAAGTGCCTCCACCCTTTTCCTGGAGGAAAGGGCTGTTGTCAGCTGCTGCTGTGACCCCAGACACTCATCAGAGAAGATGAAGGGTCTGAGAAAGGGACACCCCTCCTGAAGCCACAGTGGAAGAGATGACATCAAGGACAACCCTGTCTCCTGTAGGGGCTGGGCCCTGGAGAAAGGTTTGGGCTCCCAGGATTGGGCCAGGCAGCCACTTGTCACTGAGTTTGCTGCTTTGAGGTTGCCATTGACCTCCCACTGTAAAACCCCTCAGAGCAGCTCATGTGCTGGACAGAAGGAGTCATTTAATGCCCCCCCCAGCACCTGAACATTTTGGGGCCATCCCAGGTGACCAAGCCTAGGGCTCCATTAGTCCTGGTTGGAAACCCCTCTCTGGGCCCGAACAGCTTTCTCCTCCCATTGCATAATTGCACTTTGTTGAGCAGACCCAGCCTCTGGCAATACATTTTCTCCAGCCTTGCTGCTCTCCTGCAACATTTCCCTTATTCCTTTCACTCTCTCTGGACAGTTGTTGAAACACATGGAGACAGAGAGGAGAGAAAAACCCAAAGCTTGTCCCACACGTAAAGCAAGACCCTGGATGGCAAAAGGGGGTGAAAAATCAGGGAGTGGTGTCAGATGTCTCTCCCCAATCCATCCCCTCCCAGTTTGCCTGTGGGGGTTTGACAAAAGTGCTTTTTGGCTGACAAAATGATTATAGGGTGCCGAGACAGTAAGTTGCACATGAGTTTCTTTCCCGCATTTCAAACAGGGCGAGGACATGGCTGCACTTCTGGAGGGGTCACAGTGATGGGGGTGAGGAAGGGGGAATTTGGGAAGAGGAGGAAGGAGGGGAGGAGGGATATCTTCTACTTGGGAAAAAAAGCAAGGATGGAGCAGGTGGGAATGTGCGTGAGTGAAGCCAAAGGCAGGTGAGGCCGAAGATCCGTGATGGGATGGGGTTGGGGTTGGGTTTGGGAGGATGCTGGTGGCGGTGTCTAGACCAGCCCAAAGTGGGGAAGGGAGAAGCTGCAGCTGCTGGCCCCTGAGCAGGGTCAGATCCTGTGGCCTTGCTACGAGGTGGGGCAGCGGCACCACTGGGAGAGGCAGCGGGGTGCGTTCACTCCGGCCGGGAATCCGGACTGCGCGGAGCAGAGCGAGGTGCCCGCGGCACACTCGGACTCGCCGTGCCTGCAGGCAGCGGGTGCTGGGCAGCGGGGAGGAGGAGAGGAGGATTTCAGCTCCCAACTCAATCTGTTGGAGAACTTGGCCTGCTCCCCATCAAGCTGAAAATAGCACACATGTAAGGACGTGCACGCAGTGCTGGCTGTGTCCTCGCCGAGCGCTTCCTTCCTGCTGCGCTCCACGCAGCGCCCCGGCCTCCGCTGCGCCTCGGACCCCTGCAGCCCCCTGAGCCCCCCACGGGGGATAGGCCCGGGGCAAGATGCTCCTTAGAGCATCCTTATGCCACAAATCACGGCCAGTGCATAGATGCAAGATCCTTTCACCTTCAGCTGCTTTTCACACGTACCACGAGGTCCGTCCGGCGGCGGCTTCCCCGCCGGTATCATCTGGAGCGGGCGAGGCTGAGCGCGGCTCACGGCGGGAGCCGAGCTTTATTAGAAACAGGCATCTGGCTTCAGCCCTCCCTGCAGCCCCTGGCTCAGGCTTGGCATCAGGATGGGGCAGAGAGCACGCACGAGTGCCCGGGCAGCAGGCAGGGAACTTCCACAAGTCTCCAGTTTTTCTCCTGATTTTATCTCCGAGGTTATTATTGGAGACGGGAGAATAAAGCCCTGGTGCTCCGCTTCAGGAGCCCGTGCTGCCCAGCCAGGGTCGAGCCCCAGCCCTCGGAGGGACAGGGAGCCAGCAGAGCGTGCTGCAAGCTGGAGGATGGAGATAACCCTGGCAGCAGCCAGAGCTGATTCCTGCCGCGGAGAAGGAAGAAAAGAGGCTGAGCTCCCCATGGACATCAGGCACAGGAATAATGGGAGAGCTTTGTCGGGACATCGCTGCAGCTCTGAGCACAGCTTGTGCAAAGTGCTGCTCCTCTCCCATCCCTGCTGGGAATGCCTCTAAAGAAATGTTCCTCTAAAGGGCAAATACCCCGGGATGGAGGAAATACAGGAAGCAGCCTTATGGGGAGATGACTGAGGGGTCTAGGAAGGGATCTAAGCAAAAACCACCAGGGCTGGGGAGGGATATACAGGCACATACACAGATGTACAGGTGATCCACATGGAGCTTGGTGCTTGAAAGAGGGAATTGTTAGAAACACACAGGTGGTTCTGTGCTCAGGGTAGTCAGGGTGAGCTGTACACAGACTGTGGGGTGATGCCCTGTGCAGCAGGAGCCAGCAGCCCTCCAGATTCCAGGCTGTCCCATGTCCCAGGGCATGGCTCCACAGCAGCACCCAGCAAGACAGGCACTGCCTTGTGAGAACACATTTCTTCCTCCAAATCTCCACTCTGCCAGGGTTCTGCTTTATGCCAACGGTGGCCTCATGGTGCAGCCCTTGGCTGGGGACAGCAGCAGGACACCAGAGAATATCAGTGGATGGGCAGGGACCAAGACCACACTCAGAGCACACCAGATCTGTACCTGGGCATGGCCAAAACCTCTCTGCTTCCCAAAACCCTCTGAGGAGCAGCGTTAGCCAGCATGTGGTATCAGCTCTCCTGAAACAAAGCCATTGTGGTTGAGGCAGGATCTTATTAATCCTTTCCTCTCTTTAATTTCCATTTTTTTTCTCAGTTCCCTTCCCCACTGCTCAAGCAGGGCTTGGGTAGGGCCCTGCTGCTGCCAGCCTGTGTCCCTGTGGCACGGTGCCACTGGTGCTGCTGCTCTGTGGCACAGGGATGTGATGGGTGGCTGCATTTGAGGTCAATGGTGAGATCAGAGGCATGCAAAGGGAAGGGAGCCACGGATGGAGCAGAGAGCCCCAGATGGAGGGGAAGGGGAAGGTGGGGAGCACCAAAATAATGCCCCATCAGCACCAGGCAGTGGACTGGGAGGGATGCACAGGTGGGTCCCAGCCCCATCCACCATCCAGTGGGGGGTGGAGACAGGAAACTGCCACTTATTGAACCAGCTTTGGTGAAACATCCCAACTTCTCCCCAGACACCATTCCTAGGGACGGACCACAGGGAAAAGAGTGGGACAGGACATCCTCAGCACCCACAAAACACAGAGATGGCCTTTCCCACCTCTGCCAGCAGCACCTTCCTCAGCCACCCATCACCAACACACCCTCCTCCACCCTTGGGTCATCACCTTCATCCCCCAGGACCCTGAAAAGCACCATTTTCCCTGCAACAGCCCACATCCAGCACTGCTGCAGTCCCCTCCAGCACCAGCCCTGCAACAGCAATTGTCATTGATGCCACCAGCATGTCCCCAGCTCCCAGGGGACCCCAGCACACGGAGCCTGGGTGGCTCCAGGCCCTGCCATGGTGCAGCCCTGCCCACCATTACATAAACACCAGGCCCGGGACTGTTTGTGTTTGTGCTGCCTTCAGCGCTGTGCTCCTCAACCCTATTTGCATAACAAATAATTAATAATAATTAATGACTGGGAGAACGGTGTGGGCTGCCAGATTGTGCTAATTAGTGAACAAACGCCATTGCACAAGCAGAGGCAGGCATCACACGGCCCCGTGTCCTCACCAAGTGTGGGGACACCATGGGGACAATGTCCTGTGTGACTCTTGGTCCTTCTGGGGAGGGGGAAGAGGAGGAGGAGGAAGAGGAGACAGCGCTGTGGGTGGTGGTGGGGTGGGTCACTGGGAGTCACCCACTGCTCCCAGGTGGGTGCCTCGGCACAGACCCTCTCTGTTCTTGTACACGTGGCACCCCACAGCATCTCACAACACCCCACAGCACCCCACAGCATCCCACAGCACCCCACAGCACCCCACAGTGTCCCACAGCGTCCCACAGCACCCCACAGCATCCCACAGCGTCCCACAGCATCCCACAGCACCCCACAGCACCTCACAGCATCCCACAGCGTCCCACAGCGTCCCACAGCGTCCCACAGCACCCCACAGCACCCCCAGCACCCCACACCCGCTCGCTCCGTGCCCCTTTAGAGCCTGGGACATCACTCCCTAATTGTCCGGCGGTGGCGCCGCTCCACATCATTAACGAGCAAACCGGCACCGGCTCATTAAGGCAAAGCCTTTGCTCCGGCAGCTCCACAGCCAAATCGTGCTGGGGACACTCTGACCACAAGGTCCCTTGCAGGTGGCACCCCCTCCCTGGGGCAGGGGGGGCTGAAAGCACTAAAAAATTCCTCCTGTGCCACCAGTGCTGGAATGGGAGGATGTGGATGATGGGGGGCCCTGTTTGACCACCTGGAGCAGCCTCTGCCTGCAGCTCACACACCTGCAGCTGCCTCGGGGCTGGGAACACGGAGCATGAAAGGGGAAAAGGAGAGAGAAAAGGAAAAGCAGGATAAAAAACAGAGGGGGAAAAGAGAGCGGGGAGACAGATAAAAAGAAAGGAATGAAGATAGCAAAGAGGAAGGGAAGGGAAGGGAAGGGAAGG
>VYZP01037688.1:128057-160211 GCA_013400635.1 Hypocryptadius cinnamomeus | reverse complement strand
CCCAGCACAAGTGGGATGTGTACCCCTCCTCACTGGATTCAGAGCACCAGGCTCCTGGGAGATCCTGGGGCTGGAAGGCACCTGACAAAACAGCTGGGGCAGGAGGAACTGAGCAGGAGACGGGGCATCCCAAAAACCACTGCTGGGCTGGAGTCAGCCCATGCATAGGGAGGAGATTGGGCAAATGGATCAGAAAGGAGCTGATCCATTACTTTGAGCAGTGCTGGGCCAGTGTAAGGGGTGCACACAGCAAGGCAGAGCAGCTCAACTCCCCCTCCTCCCATTTGCCTTTGTTTGGATTTGCACAGGACTCGGAACTCAGACATGAGAGTGCAGGGATCCTTCCCAAGGGATCTCTGACAGAGTTTCCTGCATGTTAGAAGATTTTAAGATCTGGTAGAAGACTGAATAGAGAGGAACCCATTTTTATTTACTTGGGTGCATATTGGACTCATAATAAAATGGGGTGTAACAAGCCAGCGGCAAGTTCTGTTCCACTCAGAGATTAGCCGGAGTGTGGCTGCTCCAGCAGGTCCAGCAGGTTCCCTGGCAGATCCCTGGGCTCCCACACTGGATCTCCTGAGCCCCCTTTTCCCACACGGTCCCGCCCTGTCTTCTCCCTCAGGTGTGGGTGGCTTGGTTTGTGCTGGATTGTGTGTGGGACCTGCCTTTCCACATCTTGGCTTTTCTTTGCCCCCTCTCCTACATTCCAGCTCCAGCCAGTTGGTCAGGGCAGTTCCTCCCTCTTCTCTGTCCCACATTTGGGTCCTTTTCTGCTGGCCACTTCCATGGCATGTTCCCTTCTGTTCCTGTGGCACTGTTCCAGTCCCTCAGATCGTGCTGCTGTCCTGGACCAGCTCTTTGATGTGCTGTCCTGCACCATAAAACCTCCATGGGCTCTGCAGCCCCTCTGGAAGCCCTTCCCAAACCTTCATCCTGAGACAGCATCTAACCAAGGGCACTTTGTGACTTCAGGTGGTTTTGTCACCTTGCGCCTGCACTTTGGTGCCCGCGATGAGTGGAGTGGGTTCCCCTTTCCTCCTGCCCAGAAGTGGAGCCAGGGCAGATGGTCTTTGGCTCCAGGAGGGAAAAGCTGTATCCCAACATGGATATTCCCCCTGGAACAGCAAACCCTGCCATGAACAAGGACTCACACCCTTGTAGCCCAAAGCAATGCCAGGTACCTGCAGCCCGCTCCCATCCTGCCCCTTTCTGGGACATGCAGTGTCCCCAGGCCTCCAGGGCTGGGTGTCTGTGCCCATCCTCTGCTCCAAACCTGCAGCAGAAGACACAGATCACTCAGAGAAAGGTCCCAAACTGCCTCATCAGCTGCCCACTCATGTGAGCAAATGCCACCACTGGGAGCCGAGGCATCGCAATCCAGCCCAGAATGCTCCTTTGAAGACATTTCAGCAGCTCAATTAAGTTTCCACTTGTGTGTTTTCTTTCCCCCCACTTTGCTTTCATGGTCATTTAAAACAAATAAAGTGAGCAGAACACGGCAGCGTGATAACCACCCTTTAATTCCCTTCCCACGGGTCTCCTGATTATTTGGTGATTCAGCGGCAGCGGGGGGAACGTTTACGGAAAGGAGGGTGGGAGCTTCCCACAGGGACGGCAGCTCACAGCCCAGGGCCCCCGAGCACTGGGGAGGAAATGCGTGCCCGGGGCCCTCCTTTTCAGCCCCGTGGATGTGCTGAATGCAGTGCGGAGCCCGGGCCCTGGGCGAGCAGCGGCCCCGTTCTCAGTGCCCTCGTTGTTCTCGCATTGTGCTCTGGGGACGGCACCAGTGCTCGGGATGTATTTCACGCTTCTGTGCAAACACAATATGAGATGAAGAATTCATACCCTCGCACAAGACCAGAGTGGATTTTCTCATAATAAGGAAAAGCAGCCAGATCGGAGCCTGCCAATTCCTGCCCCGTGCTCCCGCCTTCCCTGGGAAGTTCAAACAAGCCTGTGCTTTTAAACTGGTGCAGAGAAGTATATTACATTTTTAAAAAAACCAACACAAATCCTTTTGGATCTTTTTTACATTATTCCCCCCACCTCTGTCTCGGTAGGTGACTTTTCCAGCCCTCCCCCACTTGGTCTGCTGGGTCTGAGTGGGGGTGGAGGAGAATTCCATGTGTTTTATGTGTGTGAACAATTAATAGCGGGACTGCGTCTCGCTGGAAGAGCATGTAAAACACACCCCAGGAGGGGGAAAAGAACAACTGCCCAGCCTGCTAAACACTCCAGAGCTTTTCCTGTCCTGCAGGAAAACATGATGTGGGGGTTTGCTTATTCATCAGCAGCAGTAAATAACAGGCCTCACCTTGAGCTCTCCTTCAGCCACTTGTGCTTCTCCCCAGCCTCCAGGCTGGCAAGGAAAGGAAATACTTGCTGTCCTCTGGGTGACAAATTGAGGGTTTATAGCTGTTCACATTTTAGATTTTGTTTCCTCCCTGAAAAGTTCTGTTTTCATCCTTGTGGCTTCGTGTTTCCCAGCAGCTGAAGCGCTTCTGCTGGCCTGACACTGGAGGTGAGTCCTGACCCCGGTGCCAGAGCTGTCAGTGCCACATCCCAGCTGGGCATTGTGCATGCAGGTGCTTTTCCTGGGCAGGATGCAGGGTGCACCTGGGTCATTCCATACATTTACAATCTGATCCCTTGGAACAGCTCCGTCAGCAGCTTCTCCTCCCTCGTGCACTTCATGGAGATGTTTCCATCCCTGGGCGCCCTGGAAGTCCCAACAAGCCACGAGTGGCCAGGACCTGCCGAAGCGTGTTGATCCAGACACTGGATCCCTGAAACCTGTGCTTTCCCCAGCACCTTCATAAAGTGTCCTGAGTTAAAGTGATTCAGGGAGCACATTTCCGGACTGTCAGCGAGCTGCATCCATCACTCCCCTGAACATGCACCAGATTGTTAATGCTCCAGGCCAAATACCACGTCTTTTTTAATGCCTACCAAATGTAGTGCGTGCTGCTGGCTTTATATTTATAATAATTATTAAAGTAATGGCAGTAGCTGCATTCCTATAGGCTAGAAGTGGCCAGGAACGGACAAAAAAAATGATTCATTGTTCCAATTAATGCCCGAGCTCACACCGGTGATTAATTAGCCTGGCGATAGCGCTATGCAAAAGATCAGGGTGAGAATTAATAGGGAGACACGTGCTGACTTTTAAGATGGTTCCAGCACTCTTTAGTGCCTTTCCTTGGGCCTGTTTAATTAGAGGCAGCGGTACGGGCTCGCTCCGCACCGACACCCCCGACGGCAGGCACTGAGGAATATTTATATGACAGGGTGCCGTGGAAAACTTCAAAATTAAATTGCCATTCAGATCTCTAAATATAATTCTGAAATGTCAGAGATGCTGGGAAGAACGCTGGTGCTGGATGAAGTTGCTGTCAGGGAGAGGCAATAGTGTGCCAGATTTATACAGGCCTGAATAGGCAGGTGTTTTTCAGCTCCGGTGTTTAAGGAGCCTGAGGTGCTCTGGTGGATGTATTTCACCTGGTGGGAGGCACAGGATCCAACAGGAACACATGCTGGAGCCTTGTGGGCCTGGTGTGGATGGGGGAGATGGAGCAGGGGCAGCTCCCAGGAGCCTGCGAGTTCCCAGGGGGCACAAACCATTCTGGAGCACCAACCTTTGAAGGTGTGCCCTTCAAGGCAAAGTTTCTCCTCCTGGTTTTATTCATCCCTCCTTCTGTTGCCTCATTATCTCTCCCTTCTGCACATTGGTGCCTCCCACCACCCCAATTCATTTTTCCCAGTTGCAGCAGCTATTGAGTGGTTTCTAGGGATGGGGTTGAGCCAGTGCCCCCCGGCTGCTCCCAAATCGCTGACGAGGCCGATTCCTCTGTTCACACATCAATCTGGGAGCACCAGCAAAGTTCCATCTCGGCTGACTTAATTGTTAGAAGCTGCAACCCCAATGTCTTTGTAAATAAAATAGTTTAATCTCATGGGGCCTGCCTGGAGAGAGGGGAATAAATACATCAATATGTAAATGGATCCACAAGAGGAGGATGAACTGGGACTTTGAAAAACTGATAAAGCATCTTAGGAGACGCATTGTCACTGTACTTTGTGCATATTCTGATGAAGCAGACAGTGAGGCTGGATCTCAGCCTGGGTTGGGGAGGGAGGGAGGGAGAGAGAGGGAAATGAAGCGGGAGGGAGGGAAGGAGAAGTGTGGGCACCAGCACACCGTGACTGCAATTCTTGTATGGATTGATTTGACTCAAATTTATTCTGAGGCTGGTTTAATTGCTCCTTTAGTATCAGGCTTTGATTTTCCTGTTGTTTTCACATCTCTGCCACTGAGTCTTTCCTGCATTTCAAGCAGCCTGGCTGGGGTAGTGTCCAGCCTGAGCTGCACTTCTGTGTGACTGGGATCAGCAGCTGTCCTTGCCCAGGGTCTCTGCAGCAAAGTGGGCACGTGTTAATGACAGCAATGGTCAGGCTTTTGCTGCATGGGTGTTCTAGCTCTGTAACAGCATCGGGGGTTATTCTGGAAAACAAATCCTGAAGCTTTTGGGACACCTTGTTCATGATGAACCTGTGCAGGTGTAACCCCCACAGGAGATGGGAGGGAACTGGGGCAGAGCAGCTGCAAGGAGCACGGGCAGGAGAAGGTGCAGCAGCCAGTGTGCATCCTGCAGGATCCTACCTGGCTGTCCTTTCCTTTTCCCTTTCCCTTTCCCTTTCCCTTTCCCTTTCCGTCCCCGCGGTCCCCGGGTGCCCACCCACGGCAGCCGCGGCACTCCCACTGCACAGGTGGCAGTGCCGAGGTTCTCCCGGCCACCGGCAGCTCCCCTGCCCTGTGTCAGGCAAGAGCAAACCTGTGACCCACGCCGGCATCGGGCACTGCTCCAGGATTTTCCAGGCCGGGAGAGCAGGAGCACGCTCCCTCCCGCCGCGCTGCCTGCGGCTCCGCTCCCTCTCCGCGGGCGCAGCTCCAGCCCTTGTTTTGCAGCGCGCCACGTGGAATTTTATCACCTTCAACAATGAAATCTGTCACCTTCAAGCTGCCTTATTGTGATCTGGAGACTCGTGCCCGGCCGCTGGAACTGGGCTCTGTCACAGAGCACTGCGTCCCTCCCCAGCACTTACGCCCACGACCGTCTGGAGGGGACTTTAGGGACCACGATTATGCTGTTTTGTCCCCGGGATCAGGTCGTTAATTGATCTTTTTCCTTTCCTTCTCTCCCTCTGCCTCCTCCTGTCTCATGTGCATCTCAATCTGCTTCACCCTCCTCCAGCTCGGAGAGTAAATCCCACCAGAGCTGCAGCACAGGCAGTGTTCAGGAGGAGATCTGGGAGGTTAAAGCAGCATAAATACATATTTAAAAGGATGGCACCCTCGTGTTGCATCAGGTGTAGAAACACAGGAGTTTGAGTCGTTGCCTGCTGGACCGTCTCTGTGACAAAGTGATTTAATAGTAAAGCCAGGGAGTGGTGCCTCCTCAGCAGACATGGCTTGGATGTCACAGCTCTTCAAGGGGGCTTTGTGGGAGCCATTCTGGGGACACTTTGGTAATAAATTGACTTTTATTAATCTGCTTTAATTACCTGCTAAGATCAGAATGCTTGCCGCATTTCTCTGGTGTGTATTGTAGCAGCATTTTTCCTTTAGGGGGTGAGTAGTTTCCCCTGAAATGCAGTTATGTGCACTTGTGTACACATTTGTATGGGCTAATTATAAACTCACCATCAGCGCTGCAATATCTGTACAGCAAAAGGGTTGTCACTGCTTGGAAATGCCTGCTTTGGAGCAGAAATCAGACCTTTTTTGTGAAATCATTTGGTCACATCTTTGGGGTTTAGATTTTCAATGAATAATCAATACCTGCAACAAAAGATTTAAACAAAAAAAAAGGTGTTCATTGAAGTTTCTCCACAGGAAAAATCGATCCCATGTATTATTAAATACAAAGAGACTTATGTCTTGAGTTTCATCTCACCACAGCTTATAATAACCCTTCAGAAGCTTGAAGCAGGGCTTTTTTTCATTAAACAAAATGTTGGGTTCCCCTGAGCATCTCTCTACTTCATTACAGGCATGTGTTGGAAGTTGCCTGTGCCCAGCAGCTCTGGCCTGGAGGGCTGAGCTCATCCCTGCCCGTTTTCATAAAAATGGGAATATTTATTTCCAAAGTGGCTGTGTAAGGAGTGTCAGCAAATGAACAGTGACAGGGAAGCACATTTTCTGGATGGCAGGTTTAAACATCTGCCTCCTGAACACCTGGCTAGGGAAGTGGGGCCATGGAGAGGTCACTGGTAACTGAAGGTGCAGTGGGTGATGCTGCAGCTCATCCCCTGGTCCCCCCCAGCCTGTGATCCCTGACCTCAGAGAAGTTCCCCATCTCTGTGCAGTTACTGTGCACTTGGACACTTTAGGGCATAACAGTGTCCTGGGGCTGGGAATACAAGGATTTCCAGCACCACGAGAAAACCCTAATTGCTCTGTCCCTTTATCTTCGGATTTTCCAGAGGTGGGACTCCAAGGCAGCGAGGCAAACTTGGAATGAAGAAATGCTTCAGTCATGTTTTCATTCCCCATGGCCAAGTTCCAGTCTCCAAAATGGGATCAGCAGGGTGAGATGCAGCTGAGTTTCACCTCTGCCAACCCTCAGCAGCTTCTGTTGCAGCGCTGGGCCTGGCAGAGCTCTGGGGATGCAGCTCCATGGGATGTGTCAGGCAGCTCTTGCTGCTTCCAGCCTGTCCTAAGCCAGGGTGTCCCACTGACTGCCCCAGCTGCAGAGTTTTTGTGACAAGCCAGTGCAAACCATTCCTCCAGCACACATAGATGTGTTTCTCAGGGCAAAAATAAGCAGCAATGCAAATATCTTACTCTGTTTCATTTCCCCCCGTCTTTTTTCCCTCTTTGCTTCAGGAAAGCTGGAGGAGGCGAGGCAGGATTGACACTTTCTCCCGCCAAGGGCTTTTCCTAAGATGCCTGCTGGGAACACTCCTGTGTGTTTCTCTTTAGGTGGGAGCTCTTTTGATTTTCTCACTGCCAAAGTTGCACCAAGGCGCCTGGAGAAGGATTTGCTGCTTGCTTATGAAATCCATTCTCCCTCGAGGACCTGCTCTTTCTGGCTTGATAAACTCTTAATTCTTGCTGTCTAACAACACCGAGGGACTGTGTGTTGTGCTTTGATGAGTGTTTGGTGATTGATGTTCATTTGTGCTTGCAGGAGATCAGTAACCTCATTTCAGTTTTGCCAGAACATCGGGACAAGAGCTCTGTGTCCTTCTCTCTTCTTGGTCAGGTACAAAGAAAAAGAAAGTGAAGAGGCTGTAGCCTGTCCAGAGCTACCCTGTCACCCCCAGGCTCGGGTCCTGGCACTGTTTGTGCCCCACTTTGCACAGGGGCACGTGGGAAAGGACGCGCTTGGCTATTTTTGCTATCCTTGTTTTATCTTTTTTTTAGTCTTGGTTCTGTTCACTGTCTGGGATATTTGGAAGAAGCTGTTGTAACTTGGCATGGGAGGAGATTGCTTAAATATTACCTCACAGAGTCGATGTAAATTTAGAGTAGATAAGACTTGGACTCCAAATACCTTTTTAACCCTTTGCTGTCTTTTCCAAGTCCATGCCCTCTGTTCTTTCTGAGCTCTTTCCAGCAGTTTTGAGAGGAAGATGACTCCTGTTTTATCACTTGTATGTGATACCCAAACAGTTTCCACATGGCCAGCAGAGAGATCTTTCACTCACCCTTGCATGGGCACACACACAGGTACATCCTCTGGGGAAGGATTTATCAGCAGAAGAAATCCCAGAGGATGCCCATAATGATGAATGCACGGAAAATATGCAATCCTACATCCAGATATCCAGATAATATCATCCACCAAACTTTGACACTGTTCTCAGAGAGTAAATGTCATTCTCCTTTAAAAAAAATCCATTTTCTTTCCTTAGGAGAAAGGACACTTGGAGCACCTGTACCGAAAGGGAGAAGGTGAAGAAGCCTGTGAGCATTCCCTGCCTCCTCTGATCTTATGCAGATTCTAAACACAGGTCTGGTTGTTTCTTATATATATTTATTGTTCCTCTCTGCTTTTTTGCTTTGAAGTATCTGCCTGTGTTCTCAATGAAGAACAGCTGAGAGATCAGCAAAATGGCTTAAGAATTCAGCAGGCTGTGAGCTATTTGGATTGAAAACAGTGCCTGGGAGAGAGCTCTTCACACTGCCTTGCTAAACAATCTCCTCCTGTCACCATTGGGCGGTTGCTGTCCTTTGTTTGTCACCTTCCCTCTGACTCTCAAGAGCCTTGGAGGGAATGAAGGAGGTTCCTTTTCTTTTTTCTTTGTTAAATTCCCCCAAGTCCTCGTTTAAAAAAGCCACAGCATAGCCCTTATGGCCCATCTGCTGTTGTTTCAGGTTTTCTCCATGGCTTTGTTCACCATTTCCCCATTAAGCAAACCCTGGATCCTTGGGAGCCACAAGCAGGACCCGAGTGCCATCCTGATCTGCAGCTCCCCCTCTGCGTCCTGCCAAAGAGGAGTTACCCACGGGACACTCAGGCACAGATTCTGGAGTGTCTCTAAAGCCATTTTTTTTCAGAAATTCCTGTTGTTATGGTTCCTGCTGACCTCTGTGGGCTGTATCTTTTCCAAATGTTTCTGACGTTTCTCACAGGGTAATCGGTGAATGTCACAGACAAGAATTCTGCTGACTTCAGTTTGGCTTCTGTTCCCCATTGGATGGGCTCCTCTCTTTATGGGGGAATGCCTCCAGCCAAAAAGAGAGGAAAAACCCCCCAGCCCCTGAGCTAAGTGAAAGCAGGCCCAAAGGGAAGCGCGTTCCTGCCGCAGTGCCTCTCGCTGGCTGGCTTCTGTTCCGTGCTTGGGGATGTGCCAGACTCCAGTGCCTCTGTGCTTTTGATTCCTGTTTATCCCCGGCAACATGATTGTCTATAATTATATATAATCTCCTCCTTGTTTACTCTTCTTCCTCCAGGTCTGAATGCAAGCTCGATGGCAACTCTCTGCTCCTTCTGCCAGGGCTCCAGCTCCAACCGCTCCTCTCCATCCTCCACCTTCTTTTTCCAAAGTAACAAAGCCATTGGATTTCCTCCCACCCCTTCCCTGCGCCTCCCCTCCCCCTCGCTGGCACCGGGGTTATTTATACAGAATGTGGAAACAATTTGCAGGAAAGTGAACAATGTAAGTGGGAGCGAGGGAAGGGAGGCAAGTTTGTAGTGCACGCTGAGAGCCCCAGCAGTGAAAGGCTGCTTTTTGGGGAGCACAGGCAGCAGACTGTTTCCCTTTCTTCCTTCTCCCCTCTCTCACCATCTCCCTGAGCTCCTTCCACCCTGCCAGAGTCGAGGCCAAACCAGAGTAACAAGATCTGAGTGCGTTTTGGAGGACGCTCAGGGTGGATCCCGCCCTGCACCGCAGCTCCATGAGGCGGTATCTGTGTACTTAATCCCCTCGGAGGTTCTGCTCTCGGATCATTCCTGCTCCTGGATTAGCATTAATGAAGAGCATGTGTGCTCCAGAGGTCCTGCTCCAGGCCCTGGAGCTGCAGCACTGCCTGGTGTTAGACACAGCTATTCCCAGGAACAGTTCGGCTCAAAGAGGACATTTCTGGGAGTGAACGAGGCAGGAACCGCCTGCAAAGTCTAATTTCAGTCTTTCTGCCCTCACCTGCTCAGCGCTGCATTTCCAGGGCATCCCAGCACCTCACTGGCTCCATTGGGAGCATGTCTGTAAATCCAGCAGTTTCCCTGAGTGCTCTGGGCTGGGGAAGCTGAACCAGCACTCACTCAGCACCTCTGAGCAGTTCTGGGCTCTTCAGACCTTGCTCTGTGCAGTGAAGTCCTCGAAGAGAGATAATCCAAACACAGATCCTTTGGGGAAGGGCCATAGGCCTTGCAGAGAAAAGTGAATGTTATCCTGGCTTCCAGGTCGGAGCAGAGCAGCTGGCCTGGCCACAGGAGATTCCTGGGAATCTCCTTTCCCAACAGCCTCCAGCCTTGGGACGGGGTCTGTGCATTGTGCTGAGCTGGTGGGGCAGGGCCAGGAAGCTGCCAAGTAGGACAGTGTGTTCCTCCCTAAACCAGGCAGATTCCTGGCTGAGAACTGGTGCAGCTGATCCACTGTGCTCCAGTGGCACAGAGGGACAGTCAGAAGGAACCTCTGGTGGGCTTTTCCTTCCTGAGAATCCATCCTCTCCACTTTCCAGTTCTTCCTGCTCCTTCTCGGTCATTGTCTACACACACAGTGTGAACTTCCCGTGGATGTTTGTTCTGTAACCTGCCATGTTTGCTTTCCCATGGGGAATGGTAGGTGGGTCTGGACAGGCTGGGCCTCCCAGAGCTCAGGGCACAGCAGAGCCCATTCCAAATGCTGCTCCCTTTCTTGGCTGAGTTCACAACTCCAGGAGTAAAGCCCAGGAAGGGCTGGAGCAAAGACGCTTCGGTCACCGATGTTTTCTGGTCAGGGCAGTTCAGCTCTTTGGGTTCTCCTGATTCTCACTGACTCTGAGGAGGGTCCAGGAAAACAATTTCTATTTTCCCTTCCAGTCCAGGCACCAACATGGACTGGGAGCAGACAGAACGCAGGCCCAGCAGTGGGGCCCAGCAGAGCTGGGGGGTCACCGGTTCCCACTGCAGCCACGCCATGTCCAGGAGCACAGCATGAGCCACAGCCTGGCTGCTTCCCATCCCTGCTCCTGGCAGGAGCCTGGTGGTGTCTGAGCACCTGCCCAGGCTTGTTCCACCTGTGCTTCTCTGCTGGCAAAGGGAAGGATAGGAGAGAGCTGGAATCTGTCAGCCTCTGGAGAGAGAACCCCCCGTGCAGGCTCGGGCAGGAGGGCAGCAGCTCTGCTGCTCAGAGGGGCCTCTGGGCAGACACAGACATTTCCAGTCTCTCTCTGACTCCCAGGGCTCTCCCCTTTACTCCTGGAGAGATGTGGCCTTGAGTTACACTACATGGAGAGCTCTCAACCCACTTTTGACAGGTTTGGGCAAAGTGGAGGCTTGAAGCTCCTATAGAGACTAAACTGCAGAGACCAGAGGGACCAGGGTAATTTCAGGGCAACAGCCATTGGAACACTTGTGCTTTTTCCCTTCTGGTTCTAAATGTTCAAATTCTCACAAAAATATGAGACAAACTCTCCTTGGAATGACTGTGCTGCTGAAAACATTTGGAATTTCCTCTTTCATCTGGTTCTTTCTTTTTTTTAAATTATTTTGAGGGCTCTTTAGATGAGAACAGATTTGCATTCCTCCCTCCCTGCTGCTCACTTCCCACCTGAAATCTTCGGCTGCTCTTTGCAGTTCCCAACACAAGGGGAGCGAAATCCTGAACAGAGCATTCAAACTTGAGGTGAGGAAAAGCAACAGCAGCAGATGGGCTTGTAAACAGCAGAGACCTGGCTCAGGCACAGAGGTCCTGGTGGAGCGGGAAGGAGCAGGAGGGTTGGTAAACACAGAGCAATTTCCATTTTCTGGGCTGAAATGTGGGGATCTGGGGAGGGGAGGGTGATGTAGGAACAGCAGCTCTCCCATTCTGGCACAGTCAGCTCTTCCCAGCAGAAGCTGTTCCTGTCAGAACTTGCAGCAAATGGGAGAAGATGGGAAAGTGGGGGATGTTTTCCAGCATCAGGGAATTTGTGGGTGATGAAAACAAGATTTCCAGCAGCCCTTTTATACTAGTCTTGGTTTCTAAAGAGGTATCCTGCTGTTTTCCTGCCATTCTTCCCTTCCCTTGAATTCCTTCTGAAACTCAGTCAGCAGAGTTGGGAGTAACTTCACGGATACAAAATTCCCAAAAGTTACCTGAAAGTTTGCAGCTGGACGGAGGAAAAAGAAACCCAGAGCAGAGTCCCCACGAGTGGAAGAAAAAAGCAGAATAAGGAGGCTCAGTTCCATAGCTTAGTGAGCCCAGAGGGATTTCTACAAACCACATGGCATCAGGTGTCAAAGAAATGAGGAATGAAAACCAACGTGGAACAACGAAGCAGCCCAAAACTCCCACAGCCCAGCAAGGCTCCAGAAAGGTTGGAGAGGCTTAAACAGCCCCTTAATGTGAATGGACTGGCCATGAGCAGCCTCTCCACCTTGTTCTGTCAGGAGAAAGTCCTGAGTCATGTCATGGGTGTTCTTTCCTTGGACAGGGAGACTCTGCACGTCCTGTGAAGTCCAGGATTCATGGAAAACAGAGACTGATGAAAGATGGCTCTGGGCTGGGATTTTGGAGAGGTTTGTGCTTGATCTAGGGTTGAAGGGCTGTTGTTTCTGTTTTTCTTGGGGATTGGGAGGGGAGAGGTTACTGAGTCCCTGAACCTTAATGTAACATGATTAGAATCTGGAACAGACTCCAAACCAGACATTTAGGGACTACTAAATGTATAAAGCAGCTTGGATATCTTTCACCAGAGTTCATCCAGTCCTGGAAAAAGCCTCTGAAGTGAGCAGCGCTTTAACAAAGTACAGATGTCTGGGGACTCAAAATGCAAGGAAAAATTATGAGGAGGAAGAGATAACACTTTCTCCATTTCTTAGAGAGAGAGAAAATGCCAGAAAGTTATTAACTTTATTCCCAGGACTGTGGTAGCTGGACAAGGACTCAAGGTTAAGGTGATCCCCATGACCTGACACTTGCAGAACAAGTGGGCTCCCTGCATCCTGACACGAGGAGTTCTAGGGAGATCTGTAATCCCCAGTAATAACCTCAGAGGTTAATTGGCATCTGGAAATGAGTTTATTAGGTAGGTGGGCTAGAGGGGGTTTAATTACGTGTTTAGATCAGTGTTGCTTCAAGCATTCATTTTGCCTGGGAACACTTGGTGTAATGTCAGGAGCAACACTTTCTAAGCAACACTGCTTAGATTGAGCCAGGGGGGACTGGAGAGAGCCCGTGGACTGTTGGGGAGGATGGGAATGAGCTCTGAGCAAAAGCATCTCTTTGTTGTTTTGGGCCAAAATTCCCTGACTTCATGTAAGGCCCAGTTCCCTGAGAATGGCACTCAGCAGTTTTTGGACAGTCAGGCTGTCAGAAGGAATCCCTCTGAAATACACATTAGATTTCTTTTTTTGGGCCTTATTTCTCTTTTCTGCTTTGTGTCATATTCGCCTCGCAGCTTTCCAGAGCAGAGTTACTCTTCCACTTGTTCCCTTTTGCCTCCCTTTTGCCTCCTGCTGAGTCAATTCCTTTCTTTTCCAACATTATTTGTACTGTAGTCACTCCCAGAATCTGGGAAATCATCCTCAGAAGTCTCCCCATCTCCTGAGCTTACTGCCAACTCTCCCACTAAAGCTTTGAATTCTTTGTTATAAAGAAGAATAAAAGGCCAGCAAAGTGCACCTCGACACCCATTCAGGTGCCATTACCCTGTAATTCTTTAAAAACTCCGTGTGCATTTATAGTCACTGGGAAGTGCTGGACTGGGAAGCCTCTGGACTAAATTGGTGTTAGCAGATGAAAGAGAACCATTCCTGCATGGGGCAGCAGGCTCTGGGCAGGTTTGGTCACGGGCTCGCTCCGTGGGCTCAGGACAGTCATTCCCTGCCTGTGCCCCTGCTGGCAGTGCCCAGCTCCAGCTGTGCCCTTTGGATGAGGAGCTCCCAGGGACACAGCCTACCCCCACCTGGGGAGCTGCAGCAGAGCCTGAGGTGAGCAGGGGATGCAAACAGGGATGAGAGGAATGCCCAGACAGCAGGGCAAGGCTCCCAGACACCCTGCCCTGTGAGCACAGCCAGAACCCTGGGTGCTGCAAACTGTCTCTGTTCCCAGGCCTTGGCTTCTCTCTCACGGCCAGCAAAGTGTTCATCACTCCCAAATACAGCAGTGAGGTGAACTGGCAGCTCCCCAGTTCCACTGGGAAACGGGAAATTGCTACACTCAACTTTGCAAACTCAAGCAGAGCCTGATCGGACCCTCCATCCTGCTTGGAGCTGAGCCACCTCCCCGCAGGTGAAAAGCTCCTTGCATTTCTGAGCCATCCCATCCCATCCCATCCCATCCCATCCCATCCCATCCCATCCCACAGCATTCCACTCTGCCCATGCTCCAGCCTGCTCCAATTTGCCAGCAGAGAAATCCATTTTCTCCCCTCCTCCCTTGTTTGAGGAGCTGCAGACACATCCCTTGGCTCTCCCTCTTCTCTGCAGGTTTTTCCAGAGCCCTTTCCTCCCGTTGTTTGTTCGTTCCCTGCACTCCATCCCATCTTTTGCCTCCCTCCCTGGTTTGATACAGCATCTCACTGGTCCTGCCTCACACTCTGAGCAGGGGTATTAGATGGATTCCCCATAGAGTATAAATTGAATGGAGAGAAGTGGCTGGTTTCCCAGCAATAATTTATCTGATTAAAAAAATACTCCCCAAACTCCCCCTCCTCTGCCAGTCCTACACCCCCTCCAAAAAGCACATTGGCATCAGGGCTGGTGTTTGAGCTGTGTGATTCAAATTGCTGGAAGAGGGATTTAGATAGGAAAATAACTGGCAAAGGATGGCTCTGGGGGGATTTTCCCCAGAATGTCAGCGCTGAAATTTGGAACCTGGGTTGGTGTGTGGAGAAGGCAGAGAGTAAACAACTGTGAGTCAAGTACCTGGGTGATTTGTACCTTTGCCCCCACGTACCCAACGCCGGGTGCACACGCGCGTGCTCTCGCACGTGTCTGCCCACCACAAACACTGCACGGAGCAGCCCAACTCCCAAGCACAGCAGGTTGCTCCTGCTGCTCCCTCTCTTCTCTTCTCTTCTCTTCTCTTCTCTTCTCTTCTCTTCTCTTCTCTTCTCTTCTCTTCTCTTCTCTTCTCTTCTCTTCTCTTCTCTTCTCTTCTCTTCTCTTTCTCCCTCTCCTCTCCTCTCCTCTCCTCTCCTCTCCTCTCCTTTCTCTTCCCTCGGGGCTGGTTCCAAATAAAAGAAGGAATCTGCCTCACAAAGTGCATGTCGCCTTGTTTGTTACTTGCACGGGCTTCATTCCTTCCAAACCATTTTCTTCTCCAACTTTCCTGTTGTAATTGTGGGATGGAAAAGTCACCCCAAGGCCCTCTCAGCAGGGGCCCGGGCAGTGGGTTTGGCTGGTGCCTGTTCCTGTGTGGGTGACAGGCAGGTATTTGCAGGTATTTACATCCCAGAGTGCTCCCAGATCGCCGGGATTTACAACAGGGCTCCCTGGTGCTGTCAAGGGCAGCACTGCTACTGACACCGAGTGTCTGCAAACCATTCCAGGGGCCTGGCGTGGCCGCAGCTCCCCGGGCTGCTGGCTGCCGGACATTCCTCTGCTCACAGCTGCTTTCTGGCCACTGGGTGAAACAGGAACGGGCCCGGCTGGAGCTTTCAGCCTCGGAGCACCCTCAAGCCAGTGGCCAGGGCTCAGGTTTCCTGCGTTTTGACAGGAGGGCTGCTCAGATGAGACCTCTCTCCGCTCCTTCTGGAGGATTTACACTGCCACAAGTCCTCATTTTTTCCAGATGTTTTACCTAATAAATCAAGGAGTCTCATCAGAGGATTGGGATCCAAAAGCTGTTACCATGACTTCAAAGGCACAGGCTGGAGTGGAAAGAAGTGGTGCAGACATTTTATACCACTCTACATGCACTGATCATGAAAATACACTCTGCTCCCAGGATTTTTTTCCTGTGGATATGAGAACTCCAACCATGATTAAATAAAATGGTGCTGTGCTCCTTCAGCCAACCTTTGCTGAAAAGAATGGAGCTGCAGGAGCCTCGGGCTGTAGGGCTGGCAGGAACCAGGCTGGGGCTGGTCCTGAGAGGAGCTGAGCTTTGTCAGCCCCTGTCCAAAATGCAGGACCATTAACTCAGGGCTGAACTCGCTCCATCTTTTCAGATCAATATTCAACTGCATATTTTCTCCCAGTGCTGGTTTAAGCAATTCCCACATAAAGGAATCAGATGTTCATCTTCTTCAGATGTTGGGAGAGGAAAAGATAAAAAAGAGTTACATGGCTGTAAAATGTGATTGTGTCTATTCAGACCAGTTTGTTCCTTGATCAAGAATGTAACTTTTTTTTTTTTTAATGTAGTGAAGGCTTGCTTTTTACAGTGTCTACATGGTGTCATTTTCTTTTGCTGTTCCATTTCTAAAGATAACTGTGTTTGGAGAAGCTGTTACGTGTTTCTATCACTCCATAGCACAGGGTGCTGCAGGAGAACAGAATGAAGAAAAGCAGCTGAAGAAAGGAAAGCTGATCCTGTGGTGGGTGAGGCATTGGCCCACAGGGTTGGCTTTTGGTTCCCCACTTTCCCAGAACATGGACCTGGCATCAAAGATGCCTGAACTCCTCACCCTCTGACTTGTGTTCCCTTGGATCCTGTTGGATTTGGAATTACAGAAAGGGTTGGGAGGGACCTTAAAGCTCATCCAGTTCCACCCCCTGCCACGGGCAGGGACGCCTTCCACTATCCCAGGTTGCTCCAAGCCCCGTCCAACCTGGCCTTGGACACTGCCAGGGATGGGCAGCCACAGCTTTGTCTGCTCCCTGCTCAGTGCTGCAGGGCTGAGGGCATGGTGCCAGGAGGAACATGCTGCTGGGGCAGGAACAGCCTGCTGGGGCAGGAACAGGCTGCTGGGGCAGGAAGAGGCTGCTGGGGGCAGGAACAGGCTGCTGGGGCAGGAACAGCCTGCTGGGGGCAGGAACAGGCTGCTGGGGCAGGAACAGCCTGCTGGGGGCAGGAACAGGCTGCTGGGGCAGGAACAGCCTGCTGGGGGCAGGAACAGGCTGCTGGGGCAGGAACAGCCTGCTGGGGGCAGGAACAGGCTGCTGGGGCAGGAACAGCCTGCTGGGGGCAGGAACAGGCTGCTGGGGCAGGAACAGCCTGCTGGGGGCAGGAACAGGCTGCTGGGGCAGGAACAGCCTGCTGGGGGCAGGAACAGGCTGCTGGGGCAGGAACAGCCTGCTGGGGGCAGGAACAGGCTGCTGGGGGCAGGAACAGCCTGCTGGGGGCAGGAGGCACAGGGTGGCCTGCTTGTGGGGAGCCCCTCCAGCACGGCCTGAGGTGCCCAGGTCAGGTGTTCAGCTTCAGGAGAGTTTTTGGGCTTCCTCCTTCACATGGCTGAAGCACAGCCATGGAGAGGGGAGGCTCTCACAACCTCCTGGGGGTACCTGCAGCAGGTGATGTGAGCGGAGACCTTGGCTTGTGCTGCCTCAGAATTCTGGGATGTAAATAAGTTGTCCCTTAACAACAGTGGGAACTGTAGCCCTTGAAGTTCTGGGAAAATCCTGTGCATCCCCAGTAGGCACTGTAGTTATGTAAAACACATTTAGGACATGAATTCACTCCAGGAGACTGTATTTTGTGTTTTATGTGTCCCAGGCAGTGGGGAGCAAGGGGGCATTTGGTTCTGCAAGATGTTTTAACTAGATCTGAAAACTTCACCATGCACAAGGGTGGAAGTTTAGGAAGAGGTGATGTTCCCCTGCAGCCAGGTGGAAGGGAGCACCAGGTGCAGATCTCCTGTGTTCTAATGGTATGTTCAGACTGAAAAATAGCCTCATCTAAATACTGATATTCAAATAACAGTCACCACAAATCCATTTGTTCCTGCCACAGACTTCAGAAAAATTGCTGCTTGTCTTCCCTCCCCCACGAGGCTGAATCCCAGCACCCCAGATTGTCGTGACTGCCTGGGATTGGTGACATCTCCAGTGAAATGTGTTGGAGCATCAAAACAGAGTGGGAGAAGCACAGCCTGGCTCTGGGAGCCAAAAATAGGTACTATCACTTCTGAGCTGAAGCCTCCCTTCTCCTTCCCCACCCAGCCCTGCCTCTCTGGCACGTGCAGCACATAATCATGGTGTTCCCATCAGACCAAAGGAAAACCACATTCCTAAAGCAAGCAGGGCATTAAGTGGTGGCCATGCTTTGGAGGCAGAGAACGTTAGGACATGGATTCTAAATTAGGGAACATCAGTGGTGATGGTTTGCAGATTTTCAGTGGGGAATGGGTGTAGAAAGGAGCATGGCTCATCTCCTGCAGTGCCATGTGGAAAAGCATCAGAGGTGCACCATAAAATGGGGAGCTTGAATTCCCTTCATCCTTCCCTTCAAATCCTCGTCATTGAATGAGTGAGTGATGAATGTAGCACATTGGATTTCTCCCTGAATCCTTTCTCTCCTCTATTCTGTGACTGTGAATCTCAGTCATGCTTTCACCTGTTTTTGTTTAAGTCTGCCCATTGGAGTATTTGTCCACTTCTGCCAAACCCCAAAAGCTCCATTTCATTAAAAAAAAGAGATCATTTGGGAAGGGTGAAGTTGATTCACAAAGATAATGCTCTTTGAAGGTGTCTGCTCCTTTGGCAGTGACTGATTCAAAGGAGTTCCATTTCAGAATGTCTGTTCTGCTGCTCCCAAGGCTGCAGAGAGGAGGAGGGATTGTGCGAGGCCATATAAATCAGGGGCTGTTACAGGGATGTCAAACACAACTGCACCACGGGCTGCTAATGGTGAGCAGGTGAGGAGTCAGAGCAAGTCAGAACCAATGAAGAAAAGCCACAAAGCTCCTGTGTCTGGTTCTTGATGCTTCCCAAAAGTGCAGTGTCTGCACACTCCTGTTCTGTCCTGGGAAAAGCGCAGGCTGTTCCTCTGATCCGTATCACATTTTCAAAGTGCTCCAGTAATTGGATGAGTAGGTTTGGTGGGAACATCTTTGGTTCTCAATTCTCCCATCAGGAAAGATCTAAATGAAGCTATGTGAGCACATCTCCAGCTCAGGGTATTTTCCCACGTCATTCCACTGGATTTGTGCTCACCTGAGGCAGTGGTGACCAGGCCACTGGACACGCAGCAAGGGGCCTGTTGGATTAAGCTTCCACTGGAGTGGAGGAAGAAAACTCACAATCTTTGTGCATGCAAATAGGAGTTTCCTCCTTTTCCAGCAGCAGTTAAATCCCAAAGCTCTGACTCCAGTGACTTCCTGAGTGCTGGAGTAAGAAGTGATTTGGGATCTTGGTGTGCAGCTTTTGGAGAAGGGGCCAGTGCTCGTGCTTTCCCCCTTTCTCAATCCCATGAGCATTCCAGGTTTCCAGAGGTTCCAGCTGGCTCTTTCCATGCAGACTCAAGGCTGTGTGATGGACCCTGAGGTTTGTGGGCACAGAGCAAGGGGGATGTCACGGGGGAACAGTTTTCTCTCCCACAATGATGGTATGATTTTCACAGCTTCCCAAACGCCTGCTAGTCCAGGAGAGAAGCTGAGCTCAAACCAAAATGAAGCTGTTAGAGCTTTACAACAGGCCACGAGACTCCCTTTGCACAGAAGGAATTCAGGCTGGTGGAAGGTTTCAGGGGATGGCTGTAGGTTGTGAGCCAGGATCGTGGATGACCACGAGTCCGTTGGACAGGCTGTGCCTGTGCATGTCCCTGCGAGCACATTCCACCGTGGTTTCTGCACCAGTTTTTGTTATTTCTCAATATTCCCACTAATATTTCATGTATTTATCTTGGTTGTGGGTAATTTCAGCAGTGAAAGTGCTGACTCTGATGTCCTTCTGGGACATTGGCTTGGGACAACCCAAAAGTTTTGTGTGGGCCTGCAAAAAATGTTCTGCCCACTGGTCTCCAATCCCAAGAACATTCCTGTCTTCTCTGCATATCCTTATGCACAGACTGATAGAAAGATTACATTTGTGTAGAGGAATAACCCAACAATTACCAATATTATTTATTTTCCAGGACTTCTGGGTCACTAGAATGATGGGACAGGAAAGATTGAGGTGCAGCTGGATAACTCCAGATCCCTCCCAGTGGGGTTTTGTGTCTCCCTTCCAAATCAGACCAAGCAGAACCTGCTCCTCCTCCTCAGTCAAGGGGGTGTGTGAGGTAGTGGGAGCTGGGAGAAAGGGGAATGTTGGCTGTTGTCCTCTGGAAGGTTTTAATGATCTTTAGCTTCCATAGAGAAAGGCTCCTTCTGGAGCCAGGAGAGCTCCTCACTTGAGGAACAAAATCAAGGTCAGCTGCAGCCCTTGAGCCCGAGATTTACCTTTCTCAGGCATCTCACATCTCTCTGGACCCCAGGGCTAGATGGGATATTGGGAAGAAATTCCTCCCTGTGAGGGTGGGCAGGCCCTGGCACAGGTGCCCAGAGCAGCTGTGGCTGCCCCTGGATCCCTGGAAGCCAGGCTGGATGGGGCTTGGGGCACCCTGGGCTAGTGGAAGGTGTCCCTGCCCATGGCAGGGGGTGGAATGGGATGAACTTTAATGTCCCTTCCAACCCAAACCATTCTGGGATTCTGTGAATCCTCCCAGTGCCCTCAGGCTGACGCTGTTATTTGATGTCCTCTTTCACCTTACTTTAGTTTAAAAATGAAGATTTTTTGTGCTGTACCTTCCACCCTGGCTCTTGAAGAGGGATCACTGGTTTAGCAGTGACACTGGGAAACATGGAAGTATTGCTGCTCTCCACTGGAAAAACAAGGGACATCTAAGGCTGCATCCAAGCAGAGTCTGAAGTGAAATGTACACAAAATTTAGGCACCTTAGTCCAAAATCATGATCCTGGAAAACCTGCTCTTGGCTTTCCCTGCTGCAGGAGCTGCCTGTGCAAGGCAGACTCTTAATCCTCAGTGTTTAAGTTCTTCCTCTGCCATCTCCAAGCACTTGAAGGGATGTCTTCCCAGACAGACCTTTCCTGCTGACAAGACTGACTGGTATTTCTCCCTAAAATACTTGGATCAAAATGGCCTCAGTCTGGTGGCAGAGGGCAGGAGCTGCTTCTGCTGGGCTGGCCATGTGTCCCAGGGTTGGAGCAGTCCAGTCCCCAAAGCAAGCTCATGTCTCTTTACCTGTTCTTGAAAAGGCCAAATGACCCCAAGTACGCTGTCCAGGAAGTATCCCCATGTTCAAGGCCAGCCTTGGAACTCCTCCTAAAGCTCCTTTGAGGGCCTTTGTGCTGCACCTCTTGGGAACAAGGAGGATTCCCATGACTTTTCAACATCTCCTGCCCAGGGGTTCGTGTGTTAACTCTGAGTGACATCATCACCTTGTTGCAGTTTGGGGCACCAGAGGGTCCCAAACCGCATTGCAAACAGGGCAAGTGGCACGAATGGAGCTGAGCAATTTGGAGTTAAACAGTCTCAGTTATTAGGGAATTCACATCCTGGCAGCCAGAGCAGTAAAGACAGAGAGGTATCACTTCAGGGTGCTCAAAGCGGGATGGGGAGAGCAAAACTACACCCAGCTAAGTCTGTAAGTCAAGACTAAGCTATCTCTAATTGCAGCCAGGTGAAACACTCGAGTAGACAGTTTGCAAGTGCTTTACAAAAAGTGGAAAGCAAAAGCTTTTTGTATAAGCATTAATCTTGATGCCTCACTGGGGTCAGCTGGGAGTGCAAGGAGAGGATTCAGCACAGTCAGCACCGGGCTGTAAAGATCTATGTCCAGCTTTGCATTTCATTCTGTTTATCTGGGCTATTAATTAGCTCCTTTCAGTTTCCCTGGGAAGATCTGTGTGTTAGGGCTCCTGAACACTCATAAAGATCTGTCATTGATTGCTTGAGCAGCTAAATTGGGTCGACACTTCACCACTCAGAGGTGTCTTAACTTTGCATCCTTTTCTGCTGGGCAGGAATATCAGGGATGATGATTTCAATCTTCTCAGAACCCGTTTGTACACATTGCTTTCCTAATTTCATGCCTAGGTATGGCATTTCCATTACAAAGGAGTTGTGTTGTTGAGCTCTGCTGGTCTGGGTCTTTCAATAGCTGATCAGAGCTTCTGGTCATGTGCTTGTGCTCTTTTCCCTCAGAACAAAACATCCTCCACACAGATCCCGGACTATCAAAGCCCCCGAAACAGTTCAAGTGCCAAACACAACCCCAACGGCAGCCTGAGAAATGATGTCTCCCAGTGGGGCTGTTGAATATGCACAAACGTATGGTCTGTTTTCCAATGTGCCTGGCAGAGCCCTGCTGCTGCCTCCAGCAGAGAAAAATATTTGTCATAGGCCATTTCCCCCCAAACTTTACTGCTTGCAGGAAATAGAGAATGTTCTTTTCCAACATATTTATTTGTGTTTGACTGTAATCACAAAGGGTTGTGTTTTCCCCCTTTCTCTGGTGACCCAGCAGGGCCCACTGCTGTCAGTTCTGTCATTATCTCTCACAGAGCTGTAAGCCTTTTCACCCTTTCCTCTGCTGTCAGCTGCACTCCAGGTAAAAATTCCATAAAGGAGATGAGCTTTAAGGTGGGTGTTCTCCTTTCAGATTTACTGAGTACCCTGTGCAAGTTTTCCTGTTTTTTAAAATCCCCATTCTCTTGTTCAGGTACATGGGGAAGGTGTTCTGATGTGAACAAGTCTTTCCTATAGAACTGTAAATGCTGCTAATTTTTCCCACCATCTCTTTTGCTGTCTGTGTTCCCCCATACATTGAACAAGAGAGCTCTTTGGTCAGAGAGAAAATCCCCACTGTGGGAGCTGACTTAGAGCAGTGTCACTGCTCAATCCCCAAAGTCTGCATGTAGCTTTTTGTTGGGGTTAATTAAGTTCCTAGAAGTTTGTAAGTTGGTGTACAACTTGAATATTCACTTATCTTTGAGGTTTGGACCCTCCTGCTGCAGTGTCACCCCACCCACCCAGGAACTCTGAACAGGGATTTTGTCCACGTTCCAGGCTGTGTTGGCATTCTCACATTCTTGATCACAGAATCCCAGAAGTGTTTAGGTTAGAAGAGGCCTTTAAGACCACCTTGTTCCACCTGCCACGTGCAGGAACAGCTTTGACTAGCTCTCCAACCTGGCCTTGGACACTTCCAGGGATGGGGCAGCCACAGCTGCTCTGAGCAACCCCTGCCAGGGCCTCAGCACCAAACACAGCCAAGAATTTCTTCCCAATACCCCATCTAAACCTCCCTTCTTCTGGTGTCAATTTCAGGTAAAGTGCAAGATACCTTACCTTAGTCACTTCTAATGGGACAGCCACCATTCACTTGTCTCGACTGAGAATTAGTGAAACCTTTCATGTGTCAGAACCACCTGTAGCCAGCAACAAGACCAAATTCTTCCTCTCCCTGGTGTGGAAACTGCTCACAGCAAGCTCACTGCTCTTGTGTCTCAGTTCCCACTGCTCCCTTCCCACAGCAGGTGCCTCTTCAGGAGCCTTCTGGAGGCACCACACACCCCAGGCACTGCTGCATTTGCCTGAAACTGGATGCAGAACCTAAAACAAAAAAAGACAGAATAAGAGAACAGGAGTGGTTTTGAGTTTTTTCTTCTTGATGTCTTTCACTGGTACTTTTTACAGCTTTCTTTTTAAGCTGAGCATAATTCATGAACTCTGCTCTTCAGGAAAAAAAACCAACACACGTTTACAGCAGTAGTAGCAATAAACATAAAAATAAATGTCAGTCACACTATTCCTTGTGGTCCCCTGTGCTGCCCCTGTTCTGCCATTCCCAGAATGTCCTGGCAGCCTCAGGAGTGGTGGATACTGTGATGACACCCCAGAAGGAGCAGCTGAGTGCTACTGATTGCTGGAGGTCAGCAGGAAAATGCTGGACTCCCTTCTGAAAACACAAACCCAAGAGATCATGGACTGAGCAGCAGCATGGAAGAGGGGTCAGAGGCAGATTGCAGCCCTTTGGGACTAGGCAAACAGGATATTTGTGAGAAAGCTTTTCTCCCTCTGTCAAATCTCTGTTATTTGTTACCTGCCTCAGAGGGCTCACGGCTGAAAAATACCATTGCTTTGCTTCGTGGAATCGAAATGTCCATGTGATACAGACATAAACCTCAATTTCTTCTCAGCCCTCACCAAAGGTTTTTGGTCACGGAAGGAGAGTCTTTTTGAGAAATTGATTTTTGTTGAATACCTACACTTCCGTGCTTTCAGAAACAAAGGACACTTCAGAGAACAACTTCCGATAGCCTGAACATCTTTCTTGACCAATTCCCCACTTTTAGCAATATAAATTTGTTCCAAGCATCTGAATTCTCTCCAGTTTTTGGCAGTGATGCTTTTTAGCTGAATTCTTTTGGGAATGTGAAGGCATCTTGCTTGTGCACAAAATGTCCATTGCCTGTGTAGCATAAGAGCATTTTCCTCCCAGATTCCCCTGCCAGCCTGTGCCTTCCACTATGGAAGGAGGAAATGCATTTCAACTTTTGGTCCTTCTAAGAGCATCTCTTAAAAAATGTGTATTAGTGCAGAGGGAAGCAGGTGGAGCAACAGCCTGGGCAACATTTACACTGTGGTGGTTTCTGGTCACAAGGAACCAGGATCAGCACCTTCACCTCTTCTCGGGGCGGTGGTGTTCAAACCCCACCGATCCCTGCTGGAATCAACTCCCCACCTTTCGTTTCCTGCTGCTCCCTGTGCCCTGTTCAGTGTCTCTGAAGACCTTAGTGTCTCACTTGGACACAGAGTCGCATTCTGACCTCTCTGAGACATTTCATATTTCCCAGAATCAATAACTTCCGCTGCAGTTACAGGAATAGCGGGCAGTCGATAAGTCCCGTCAGGTTCTGTTAGGAGGAACAGCGGAGCAGTGTAAGGATGACATTTCTTAGGGAACTGCTATCCAGGCATATTTGTTGTTTCAAGGCGTCTGACTTCAGGGCTCAGGCAGGGGCTGCAGCCTGTAGCACTCATGTAATTTTATTTTAAGCCTGTCACTCAGGTGCTGAGGGAATAACACCAGTGGTAGAAGCCCTGTGTGTCAGTAGACCCAGCAATCCTGACGTGCCAAGTGCCCAGACTGTCAGGGAGATCTGAGGGCTCATGGCTCCATCACCCATGTTCCACATCCCATCAGAGCCCCCCGTTTGCACTCCTGGCTTTGATCACCAGTCCCCTGGGATGAGCGTGGAAAGGTGGGAGAAAGGTGGTGTAGCAGTATTGCCCTCAAGGGATATTTAAACAACAAAAAAAAAAGTGAAATGAATGTCTGTGAGAAGTGTCAGATCGGAGCTTGAGGAGTCAGACTCTTCACCTGTCTGAAGGCTGCCCACACTTTCCCTGCCAGAGCTCTCAGTACAGCACCATTCCTTGGCACAAAGTGTATTCTCTGCTTTTTAAACTGTCCTCCTGTCCACACATTGCTCGGTCCTGCAGCTGAGAAAGAGTCAGACTGTGCTGTAAGAGGTTGCACTGGTAACACTAGGAAGGAACGTTGGCTAATTCACCCTGGTTTTAGAGACACTTAACAATTGCAAGAGGTTAGAATGACTTAAAAATAAAATGTATGCAGAACGAGTCAATAACTCTGCTTTTAAACCAAGAACTGCTGGGAGCAGAAGCTTGTTTCTCTCCTTAGCAAATCAGGGCTGCACCCTGCTATTGCTCTCTGGGAAGAGACCTCCATGCACTCCTCTGGCAGCTACATCACCAAGCTCTTGTCCAGACTTTTGCAGCGTTCCCAGGTGCTGGAGCACAACCTTTCCTGGCAGGAAGGTGATTTGGGAAGCACCATGATCACAGTGCACAGATCCTGTGGCAAAAGCATCTGCCAGGGCTCCAGGAATCCTTCTGTGGCATGCTATGAGCTTGGGGAATGGAAGCCCTTTGTAAGCTAGGTCTTGTTCTGAAAAGTTTAATTTTACAACTGTTCGAGCTTGTCCCTCTGTCAGACAACACGGTAAACATGAAGAAGTCCAATATTTCCTCCATGAAAAATCCATTATATTTATAGGAAATTCCTTCATAGCATTTGAAAGAGTGATGAGGTTTGTCTGAGCATTCCAGTTGGAGGAAGCAAAGCCAAAACTATAACTTTAAAGTCTGAGAGTGCATGAACAAGATTTTTACAGCAAACAGGACTCTGTCCCTGTCCCAGCCTATTGTCCAATATCTTTATTCCTTCCTGTTCCTGTGGTTCATTGTCCCTGTCTTCCCTATATCATAGCAATGACTGGTTTTGAATTGTTGAAAGAGTGGACTTAGGTAATTTTGCTCATATTTACTCTTCCATCTCAGGGTTCTAATAGCACTCTGTGCCTCCAGTTCCTGCCATTTAAAGCAGAGGGACACTTCAGCCACTATGTCCAAGCAATGACTCCTGGAACTATTGTTTCTGTACATTCAGTTTTAAACACCTAAAATCACAGTCTGAGATACAGACCAAAAGGAAGGACACTGGTGGGAGTTGTAGGTGTTGACACAACAGTCAGGTCTGTTTGGTCTCAAGTTTTATGTGTGGACTTGCTCATCTAACTCTGGCTGATCTGTTTGTATCTCTCACAGATAATGAGGCCTTTTATTTCCACTTCCAGGAGTTCCCCAACACATCTGATTCCAGCTGTATGACCCAACACCTCAGCTGACCCTTTCAGGTGTCACACAGAAAGGACCAGGCTGTGCTGCTGTTGGTTCCTGCCATGGGCAGAGGTGAGGTTTGTGAGGTGTGCTGGGATTCCTGGGAGTGATGGGCTGTGTTTTCCAGGCATCCTCTGCTGTTGGTCTAAGGTTATTTCTTCGATTTCCCAAGCCTAGAGGTAAATGACTGTTTCTGTGTGCTGAGCATCAATTCTTTTCCTTTTGTTCTTATCCCTTCTCCTCTCCACAGTTTTCCTCTTGCTTCAAATTCTCTCAGACAGCTGCAGTCTCACTTTCCCTGGCACAGAAGAAAACGTAATGGTGTTTACAGCGCAGAAGCACTGGGACTCAGGAGATGTGAAAGGTGGCCCTGCTGGCTCTACCTCCAACACCTCTCCATGGTTCTGACTTCCTGTCAGGATACCCTGGACTACAACCCCTCTACACTTTTCCTGTGCGATCCTACGGTGTCTAACACAACCTCAGGTCAGACCTTTAGGCACTCCCATTATATGAATGAGAACAAGATTGTTGGTGTCAGTAATTAACATTCTTGTGGGATTGTTGGAAAAGCTTTGGGATAAACACCACCTGGAATCCTTGCCTGGCTTATGTGGTTTTTAAGATGCAGAGGAGACCGATCCTGTTCACACAAGAGGTCATGGACCATCTGTCTCCTCTCTCACTGGATGTGCAGAGTCTTTCAGTCCAAAGATCAGTTGTTGCAGCCCAGGGAGAAGTGGGACACTGGAAAAGTGAGGGCATGGACAGTGGGGAAGCAGAATGGAGTGGTCAGTGTGTCCCCAGTAACGATCTCATCTGAGAACAACGACTAATGGCAAGCACCAAAACAGGAAAATGCAGTCACTGGGAGCACCTGTGGCATGGTGTCATGCCATGACAGGCTTCCAGAGATGAAATCTCATGTTACTGACATGGATGACAAAAATCCCACTGACTGCAGTAACATCAGCCTTTCCCCTTGGGGGTTACCTGCATTTTTCTCCTTCTGGATACCCAGATACCCATATCCCACATCATTATGAACTTCCTGGTAAAAAATGCATTATCCTTTTCTTTTAAATTGTGGACTGGATTCCAGTAAACCCTGCATTTTGGATTCTAGGTTCCCTCCATCTACCTCTGAAAACCCTAAATAAACAAACATTGGATTAGATCTCAGCATCTCCCTTGCTCAGCAAGGGAAGCCTTTAAAAGCATTTTACACCAACAGCCCTGCTTGTGTTTCAGACTCTGTCAACCTGGCACTCAAGGAGCTCCACCTTCCTCTCAGCCGTCCCAGGGAACTCACCTCAGTGTTTGGAAGGTCTGCCTCTATTTATGACCCTCCCTGATTCCAGTGAGGAGCTGGAACTGCTGTTGACCTCAGGAATGCCAGAAGTATATGCTGGAGTTGGAGGGTTTCTGGCATATGACCTGCTAACCTAGAATTTGCTCAGCAAAGTCCAGAGGATGACTTTTAACCTCAGAGCAGTTTGCAAAACCACATCTGTGAGCAATAAATGTAAAAAACAAATGAAAAAATAAATCTAGCTCCTATTGAAGGATGAAAGACAGCACTCCTTGCTAGGGACTGGTGCTGGAATCCGGATGGAGATTGGGAATAATCGGACAGGCCATGTGCCAGATGTTGTCCATGAATGGAGCCAATGCCTCACGCAAGGGAGGCAGCACAGCAGGTTCAACTGAAGGTATCTCATAGCTCTAAGTCTTAAACTTAACGAGCCACGTCTTTATTTGTGCTGCAGCCCCTTCTTATCCCAAATTGCCTTTACCAGCTGCCAGAGGATGCCTGGTAACGGAATATTCTCTGGATAACAATAAATTGGTGTAACGATTGAGTGTCACCTCACATCCTGCTAAGCAATAGAGAAATCACGATGAGAAAAATAGGCACGACCAGAGTGGCACTGAACAGTGCAATCCTAATTCCATCACCCTTCTTGCGGGCGACAGATAACCCAGTGCAATTTACAGCCGCTCTGAAGCGGCTCCAAGTCTCAGCAGGAGTCGGGAAAGCTCAGCGTAGCCTGGGGACTGAGGAGTCGCAAAGATCAGGGGAGTTGCTGTTCCATAACCTTGCCTCTGCACCAAAACCAGGGGGCTGGTTTGGAATGGGAAGAGCTCCAAGCAAAACACAAAATTTTAATCACCGAAATGAAGGTCCTCCTCTGGCTCCCTCTCTGGAGAATAGTCTGTCTCTGATGATCGTGCACAGACTCCCAAAAAAGTAAATTTTGGATTTAAATCTCTACGTCAGCGTGTGAATGGCAGCGTTAAATCTTGGCTGTAAGGCTGAGATATCTCCAAGAGGAGAAAAACACTTTTTCCACTTAAGTGGCTGAGGTAGAGGAGGTAAATATATTGTCTCCCACTATTAAAGGGCGAGGAAATCATTTATACATGTGTATTACACCTTTGCACCTAACAGTGGAGTTCTTTTTTAAATTCAAGAGTCTAAAAGTTTAGAAATACCAACATTAAGGTGGCCTATGCAACTGTAATTTGTCCCTTCCATGCATTTGCATTATGATACAGTATTTAATTCTAATTAGATCACACGCTGTTCTTTCAACAGGTTCCTGGCCTCACTCATTGTACAGAATAGACTGTGCTCACCAAGTAATAATTTTATTTTCTCCTCACTGTTCACTGTGTGGCCCGTGCTTTATTTACAGCAGACTATTCAAATATTGTTCTGAAGACAGATTTATTCATTTCCTCCCGAGCTTTTCCATGGGGCTCATCACTATGGTATCCAAG
This sequence comes from Hypocryptadius cinnamomeus, assembly GCA_013400635.1. Classification (NCBI taxonomy): domain Eukaryota; kingdom Metazoa; phylum Chordata; class Aves; order Passeriformes; family Zosteropidae; genus Hypocryptadius; species Hypocryptadius cinnamomeus. Next base: position 131,202 of record VYZP01037688.1, on the reverse strand, counting down.
TGCTTCACAAACTCTAATTCATTTTCTCAACACTGTAGCGAGAACTGGTGTTGCCCTTATTTTACAGACGAGGAACTCGGGTGTACAGACAGAATAGTAAAAAATATCTTTTCATTTCAGAGATCCAATTAGAAATACTCAATGGCCTGATTTTGTCAGAAAATAGAACATGGCCAGGCATCTAATTGAGTCAGAAGTTGTATAAATTCTCAGTTATTGCAGATTTATCTGCAAGAGTTCTTCATTTCTGCAAGTCAGGCTTCAAAATGTCAGCCCAGGCACCTGGGCAGTGCTGACTGCACAATTAGTGCAGTGCTGGGCAGGCTCTGTTCAGGGACTGTGCTTTGCATCCCACAGATTCCAGAGGGTAAAAATCCTTTCTGGGAGCAGTAGCCACCTTCCCCACCCGCAGTGCTGTGCTTGCTTGCCCAGCAGTTCCTCACAAGGTGCATAAAACACTTACATCTGATTTTTGCAGTAAATGAGGTGGAAGTTGTTGAGGCGCTTGCCTGGGCTTCCTGACCTTGCTTCAGTGTCTGAGCCTGGCACATCCTTCTGCACTGGTTGCCTTTATCCTGGTGTTTGATAACTGTGTGTTACTGTGCAGCCTGAGTACTGTTGCTTTATTGAATATGTACTTCTTTCCCAAGCAGAGATAACCCCAGTAATGTAATCCTGAGGTGACATTGATGCAGGCCATCAGCAATGTGGAAATTTCCCTCTGTGAGGGATGTCATGGTTGGCACAAGCTCCAGCACTCCAAGGGGGTGAGGTACATTCTCAGTGTATTTCAGGTACCTGCTGTTTTCCAGGTGGTCTTCATTCCCATTCCCAAATCCTCACCTTTCTGTTCTGCCTCCCTCCCCCGGTTTCTGTCATTCCCATTACTACACCACTGTCTCTAGTGAATTCCCTCTTCCCATAGGCCCTGTTGCATCCCACACCCAACCCTGGGCTCCTTTTCCCTTGCCCCACTCCAGCTCTTCCATCTGATCCCCTTTGCCCAGCAAGCTCTCCCTCAAACCTTGACCAGAGCACAGGGACAGCTCCCAGTCCTGCCAGGCTGCATGTCCTCCTCCCAGCAACTTCTCCCATTTCCACCCTGGTTTAAAGCCTTCTCCCAGCAGCCTGCCTTCCAGACTCTTTCTTATGAGCTTTGTTTTATCCCTCCCTCCAGGCAGACGTGTTTTTCCTTCTGGCTCCTCATTCCCTTTCACCACCCTGAAGAACCTGTCTCTCTCCAGAGCCTCTGTGCCTGCCAACTTACCTGTCCCAGACCCAGTTCCTGTCCCCACTGTGTGTTTTTCAAGGAGCTTCCTGCTCTGTGTTTCCCAAGAAGACTGGAAGGACAGGTCTGCCCTTCCTACCTGCAGACATGGCATGGTCCAGAGCAGCCAGGAACTGGAGCTGCAGGTCCAGCTCTGATCCCACAGCCCTAGGCTGTGATGAGGATGGACCTGCTGGGGACTGGAAGCACCAGGAAGCCCCTGCCAAGAACCAGCAGGACTTGCAGGAGGGTTTTTATAGTGGGGTTTGAGGGAACACCTCTGACAAAGTGACTACTGTCATTTTCAGACTAGAAAATTCCTGACAGAAGGAACAGAAAGAGAAATGTTTATAATTTAACCCAAGGTATGAACTTCAGATGCCTAAATTTCAGCACAGTGGTTAGTCTGGCCCTATTAAACGCGACTGAGGGCAGGATTTTATGATGGGAATTGCTAACCAGCTTTAATAGGAGTTACACTACCAGTCCTGCCTTTTAATCACCGCTTCCATTTTCAGGATAAATTGCAGCTGGTTGCTGGTAATCCTTGTGGCATATCAGATAGCAGCGCAGCTCGGCTAGGGTAAGCTGGAGAAACCCAAACATCCTTCTGAGGAGGTAATTATTCCATTGTGAAAATGCCCCGGGATATTTTTAGTGGCCAAACCCCCTGTTTCCTGACAGAAACATAAAATAATGAAGCAAGCTTCACAAGGAGAGACGCCTCAGACACCTGTATTAGCTGGTGCTCTGCAGTCACGTCAGCGTTTAATTCGCTGTGTGCATCCCTGTAGGGCAAAATCCACACCTGCGTTTGGGGCACTGCGTGCTCTGCCAGCCTCTGCCTTGCACAAAACCCTCTCCATAAACAAATCTGCAAATCCCGCTGGATCAAGAAGAATTTCACGGGAATATAGAGCTGCCTGCAACAAGAGGGACACCCTTGCCACACACACCGAGGTTATCAAGGGAAACTTTCCTTAACAGTAGTCTCACAACCAGCGTAAAAGCCTGGATTTTTGGAACAAATGATTTAAAATTCGTTTTAAAATGTTTTACAACGTGTTTTGCAGGGGAGCAAACCTGTACCCTGGAACATGTACCCATGTTTCACGTCCTGCGGTGCCCCTGGGGTCTGGCTCTCTCCTGGTTACCTCCAGCCCTGGTCCCATGTAATTTATGTCCTGGAAGAGATGATTCAATTAGTCAATAATAAAATGAGCAAGAACACCGTGTGCATTGTAAAAATATAATTTAGTGGGAAACAAACTGAGATGGAAAAAATATCAGGGTACACACCATATGATTACTGAAGGGGGAATGTATATTTATAGCTTTTATTGTGTCCTTTCTAAGGAGACTGGATCTGGCAGTAGGGCTCATAACGATGCGGCATTCCAGTGATTTGGAGTTGAATGGCAAATGCTGTATAAAACTAATTACCCCCAGGAGGATGAAAATACATTGCATTTGCCTTTTCGGAGCATGTCTGGCCTTTTCTTCACGTTATTTCTGTTTGAGAAGCATGTTTACTGGGAGAGCCGACATCCCGAACAGAGCAGCAGAGTCGCTCCCCAAGAAAACAAGTTCCCGCAAGTTATTTTTGTACATTTAGCTCGATTTCGGGTTTCTTGGCGGCTCTGGATTGCTGGGAACCAGCACCATGGCAGAGCAGGGCTCCCTCTCCCCACACCCTCCGGCTCGCCACATAGCGGGGATACCCGGATTGGTGCCGAACCGTCTGCTTTTCCATGTTTTTACGCGTGGAAAACGCGCAGGTCCCGCACCCATGCTGGGCCGGTGCAGGAGAGGGGAAAACATGGATTTATTGCGTTAAAACCCACGAACTTTACGCACCGAACGCCTGAGGGCGGGGGG